>JAVTVY010048979.1:0-238496 GCA_036873755.1 Hanleya hanleyi | reverse complement strand
CTCTCGTGTTCTGGCACATGTAGGCACCGTCGTGATATGACTGAAACAAGGTTGAAAACGACTTAAACCATACTACTCACTCACTCATTCTTACCGTAGAAACATTGTTCTTGAGTTATGTGTAATATGTGTGTAATTCCATTCCAATCAATAATATCCAGTGAGGTCTGACCTATATATGGTTGTCCTCGTCAATCTTTTCATCACGGAGTCCATAATCAACATCAACAACATCATCAACGGAGTCCATAATCATCATCAATAAGGGCACTTTGAATATCATATGTTTTACATCCCCATGGTGTCCAAATGAACAATCACAATCAAAGCTTGAGTGAGATACGTTCTCGGCAAATGACTTGGAATTCACTTGGATAAAGAATCGTGATCAGTGATTTGGATTTTATGAGAGAAAATCATCATGTTTTGCCGACATCATTGAAAACTGTTTCTTGTGTTTCTGTTATTTTTATTTCACACACATTTGGCATTGTTGCTGTCATGTGAAACAGACCTTTCGATTATTGACGCGGAAATTCTTTTATGGAAAACGGTTGAATATTGAATGTCTAATCTACTGATATAGTTCAAAGTGGTTGAAACTAGAAACAAGATTGAAACTAGATGTTTGTTCAACGCTTACGTATCGATATCCGATAATCTAGATTATAGCATATTCCCCAATTGTTCAACTGCTTTTAGAGGACGGCATAAGGAACACATGCACATATTGACTGATATTGTTCAAATCCGGCGATTTATCTTCGTTTTTTCCAATTCCAATTTCACGACATCCTTTCGGTTAGAGAATATAATTTCAGATAGCCTCTTCTCATTGACGTGGACCAGTTGTTTCCTGGAATTGGCTTCAAAGCCGTAGGTTCTTTCCATGTAATTAACACTTGGACATGATAATGGTTCGTGGTAACCATGTCTGTGTGGTTACATTATCTTTGGTTAGAATCCTAATGAAGGCGTCTCAAGTGATTCTCACCTGCGGCTTTCTCGTAATGGATTATATTGATCAACCATTACCAGAGATCAACCCGCTGCCATAATTAGCAGATTTGTGCAATGCACATACGTTTGACAAGTTTATGGTTATAATTTAACGTTTTGAGAACTGATGAATATAAATCATGATGGTTAGTTCAAATCTCATTCTCACATGTGTTGATGAGATATTTCTCTGACATACAGCTTTTTTTTTGGGGGGGGGGGGGTTTGTGAGTCGAAGAAATTAATTTTGACTTCACAAATGTATCAATGCGAGTTTTTGCACTGGTGTTTTTGATACTTCTCCTGTTCAGCGTTGACAATAATAAGTACCTAAGATTGACAACTGCTTCATAATGAATGATGAAGTGCAAACGGGCTATGTAACTGAAACTGGGTTTTTAATCAACGCTTATTTATCAATATCGGATAGCATTACTCAATAGATACCCACATTGCGCTGCTGCTCCTACAAGCAAACATAATGAACACATGAATACATTGACCGGTATTGTTCAGATCCAGTATTTCATCTTTCAGTTTTATTTTCGAATTCCCATTTCAGTTGACCTGTTCCCGTAGAAAATTGTATTCCAGTTAGCCTGTTCTCATTGTCATGAGACATCTAGTGATATCTGACATACACAAGACTGTCATGTGGACATCCAGTGATATCTGGCATACACAAGGCTGTCATGTGGACATCTAGTGATATTTGACATACACAACACTGTCCTGTGGACAACCAGTAATATCTCATATACACAAGGCTGGCATGTGGACATCCAGTGATATCTCACATACATAAAGCTGTCATGTGGACATCCAGTGATATCTCACATACATAAAGCTGTCATGTGGACATCCAGTGATATCTGACATACCCAAGGCTGTCATGTGGACATCCAGTGTTATCTGACATACACAAGGCTGTCGTGTGGACATCCAATGATATCTGACCTACCCAAGTCTGTCCTGTAAACACTGCTGTCAATTATCTATTACCCATTAGCAAGTTTTGCGTATAATCAGGCGCTCTACAAGATACCTCCCAGAAATAGATTATACAAATAGATTAGTTTTGGCTTTACAACGGTAGCAACAACAGGGATTTACTCCTCAGGTTAATCACACACTTTCTAATGCAAATCCTGAGAATAGTTCGAAATCCCAGATGAAATATCTCTCCTAGAACTCATGTTAGCATTGACAATATCGAATATATAGACTGGACTACGGTTTCCTAATAACGTCTGAAGTTCCAAACGACTATATGGTAGGGAAGCTGGATATTTAATCAAAGTTTAGTTACTAATATCCGATAATCTTGTCCATAAAGATTTGTGTGCCGTATATTCTTCAATGGCGCTGCTGCATTCACAGGCTAACATAAGAAACGCATTAATATATTGACCGATATTGCTCAAATCTAGTATTGATCTTTGCGGATTTTTCTTTGGAAACCCCATAATTTCCGGTTCGGTCAGAGACTTTAAATCCAGCAAGCCTCTTCTCAGTGGCCTGGATCAGGTTTGGATTGGAATTGTCTCTCTGGACGGTAGATTTTTTCTCTGCCTTTACCATTTGGAGATACATGTAACGTGTTGTGCTTGCCATGTTTGTATCATTTCACTGTCTTCGGTTAGACATCTAACGTAGACGTCTCGAGTGATTCTCACCTTATCAGCTTGGTGACGTTTTTACGAGCAAAATGCAAATATGACAAACCTTCTACAGCCGGCTCAACGTTTCAAGTGTTCATTCTATTTCTGGTTGCTTCGTTTACGATGATAGAATTGTTTGCCTGCAATTGATTTTCTGAGTATATTCTCTGTCGTAGAGGGTGATTTTCTCGAGTAATGTGTAATATGACTGTTATAATACTCTAGTTCAGCAATATCCATTGAGGTCTGCCATTCATATGATTGTCCTGCTCCGTTTCATTACGAAATGGTACATAATAATAACCTGACGTGTCATGCAGAAAATGTCAACGGAACCACCGATGAATTATAACTACATTGTAGCTGCAATGTTCTGATAAGTTTCTGTCTGTAAGTCACATACATATATTGCTTTTGATGTACAAATATTCGAAGATTAGTCTCAAGGATTATACGAACCAGATAGGTATATATAATTATGGGATTTTTTGAAATGCCATCCAGGTACTATCACTAGCCGACGCTGCATATTCAGTTGAAGCAATACATATTAATTCGTCCTTGTGTAGATTAATCCTATTTCATTAATCGAGTTAGATATATTGAAACTAAAATTCGATTGCAAGCAAATTTAGGCCAATACTTGTTCTCGGCTATTCTTTCTCGAGAAGGTATATGTTCATAACAGCGTGTATCTCATGTGGTTATTGAGCCATGATTGAAAGTAAACGCGAGGGAGAAGACTTGTGGCGTATTATTTATAGTAATTTCGTAATCTTAAGATAAAGAATCGTGATGAGTGATTTGGATTTTATGAGAGAACATCATCATGTTTTGGCGACATCATTGAAAACTGTTTATCGCTTCTCTCTTGTAGGAAACCATCTTGTGTTTCTGTTATTTTCATTTCACGCACATTTGGCATTGTTGCTGTCATGTGAAACAGACCTTTCGATTATTGACGCGGAAATTCTTTTATGGAAAACGATTGAATATTGAATGTCTAATCTACTGATATAGTTCAAAGTGGTTATGTAATTGAAACTAGATGTCCGATATCCGATAATCTAGATTATAGCATATTCCCCAATTGTTCAACTGCTTTTAGAAGACGGCATAAGGAACACATGAACATATTGTTCAAATCCGGCGATTTATCTTCGTTTTTTTCCAATTCCGATTTCACGACATCCTTTCGGTTAGAGAATATAATTTCAGATAGCCTCTTCTCATTGACGTGGACCAGTTGTGTTCAGGAATTGGCCTCAAACCCGTAGGTTCTTCCCATGTAATTATCACTTGGACATGATGGTTCGTGGTAACCATGTCTGTATGGTTACATTATGTCGGTTAGACTCTTAACGCGGGCGTCTCGTGTGATTCTCACCTGTGGCCCTCTCGTAATGGATTACACTGATAAACCATTACCAGAGATCAACCTGGTGCCATAATTAGCACATTTATGCAATGCACATACGTTTTGACAGGTTTATGGGTATAATTTATGATATTGAGATCTGATGAATCTATGTCATGATTGTTAGTTCAAATCACAGTCTCACATGTGTTGATGAGATATCTCTCCGACATACAGCTTTTTGTGTAGAATCGAAGAAATTAATTTTGACTTCACAAAGGTACCAATGCGAGTTTTTTCACTGGTAAACCTAAATAGTTCGAAATCCCATTGAGATACCTCTCCTGTTCAGCGTTGACAATAATGAATACCTAAGATTGACAACTGCTTCATAATAAATGATGAAGTGCAAACGGGTTATGTAACTGAAACTGTATATTTTTTAATCATCGCTTATTTATCCATCTCGGGTAGCATTTCTTAATAGATACCCCCAATTGCGCTGCTGCTTCCACAAGCAAACATAATGATCACATGAATACATTGACCGAGATTGTTCAGATCCAATATTTTATCTTTCAGTTTTATTTTGGAATTCCCATTTCAGGAGACCTGTTCGCTTAGAAAATTTAATTCCAGTTAGCCTGATCTCATGGTCATGGATCAGTTGTGGGTTGGGATAGGCGCCACAATGCCTAGATGTTATTAGTGTAATTACCATTTAGAGATGTGTGTGGTTGTAGTGCCCGTATCGTGGCATTATCTTTGGCTAGACTCCTAGAACACGCGTTTTGAGTGGTTTGTACTTGATAGTTTCAATGACGTTTGTCTTGAGTTGACAATAAGTAGGACAAGACTTCTTCATCTAAGGCTCCAGATGTTCATTCCGTTTCTGGTTGCCACACACGAGCCTCAAGTTGTTAGCCTGTAATTGATTTTCGCAGTATACTCTCTGCTGTTTTCGAGCTGTTGTAATATGTGTCTAATTCCACCCTAGTCCAGTAAACTCCACTGATATCGAACATCCAGTGATATCTGGCATACACAAGGCTGTCATGTGGACATCCAGTGATATCTGACATACACAAGACTGTCATGTGGAAATCCACTGATATCTGACCTACGAAAGGCTACCATGTGGACATCCAGTGATATCTGACACACACAAGACTGTCATGTGGACATCCAGTGATATCTGACATACACAAGACTGTCATGTGGAAATCCACTGATGTCTGACCTACGAAAGGCTGCCATGTGGACATCTAGTGATATCTGACATACATAAACTGTCATGTGGACTTCCAGTGATATCTAAGATATACAAGACTGTCATGTGGACATCCAGGGATATCTGACATAAACAAGACTGTCATGTGGACATCCACTGATATCTGACATACAAAAGGCTGTCATATGGACATCCAGTGATATCTTACATACACAAGACTGTCATGTGGACATCCACTGATATCTGACATAAACAAGACTGTCATGTGGACATCCAGGGATATCTGACATAAACAAGACTGTCATGTGGACATCCAGGGATATCTGACATAAACAAGACTGTCATGTGGACATCCACTGATATCTGACATACAAAAGGCTGTCATGTGGACATCCAGGGATATCTAACATACACAAGACTGTCATGTGGACATCCAGGGATATCTGACATAAACAAGACTGTCATGTGGACATCCACTGATATCTGACATAAACAAGACTGTCATGTGGACATCCAGAGATATCTGACATAAACAAGACTGTCATGTGGACATCCAGGGATATCTAACATACAAAAGGCTGTCATGTGGACATCCAGTGATATCTTACATACAAAAGGCTGTCTTGTGGACATCCAGTGATATCTAACATACACAAGACTGTCATGTGGACATCCAGGGATATCTGACATAAACAAGACTGTCATGTGGACATCCACTGATATCTGACATACAAAAGGCTGTCATGTGGACATCCAATGATATCTTACATACAAAAGGCTGTCTTGCGGGCATCCAGTGATATATCACATACTCAAGGCTGTCATGTGGACATCTAATGATATCTGACATACACAAGGCTGTCGTGTGGACATCCAGTGTTATCTGACATACACAAAGCTGTCATGTGAACACTGCTGTCACTTGTCTATAAACCATTAGCATGTTTTGCATATAATCAGGCGCTCTATGAGATACCTCTCCGAAATAGATTATACCAATAAATTAGTTTTGGCTTTCAACGGTAGCAGCAACAGGGATTTGTTCCTCTGGTTAATCACGCACTTTCTAATGTAAATCCTGAGAATTAGTTCGAAATCCCGAATGAAATAACTCTCCTAGAACTCATTTTAGCATTGACAATATTGAATATATAGACTGGACTGCGGTTTCCCAATAATGCCTGAAGTTCAACCTGCTATATGTAATGGGAACTGGATATTTAATCAAAGCTTAGTTATTAATATCCGATAATCTTTTTCCATAAAGATTTGTGTGTCGCATATTCTCCTAATGCGCTGCTGCATTCACAGGCTAACATAAGAAACGCATCGATATATTGACCGATGTTGCTAAAATCCAGTACTGATCTTTGTGGGATTTTGTTTTTGGAACCCCCATAATTTTCACGAGATCTGTTCGGTCACGGAATTTAAATCCAGTTAGCCTCTTCTCGGTGGCCTGGATCAGATGTGGGTCGGAATTGTCTTTCTGAAACATAGATTTTTTTCTCAGTCATTACCATTTGGAGATACATGTAAAGTTGTTTACGTGCCATGTGTGTATCGTTTCACTATCTTCGGTTAGACACCTAACGCAGACGTCCCCAGCGATTCTCACCTGAGGGTGCCTTATCAGCTTGGTGACGTGTTTTGCGAGCGAAATGCAAATATGAGAAACCTTCTTCAGCCAGCTCAACGTTTCAAGTGTTCATTCCATTTCTGGTTGCTACGTTTACGATGCTCGAGTTATTTGCCTACAATTGATTTTCGGAGTATATTTTCTGTCGTAGAGGGTGATTTTCTCGAGTTATGTGTAATATGGATCTTCAGTACTCTAGTTCAGTAATATCCAGAGAGGTCTGACATACATATGGTTGTCCTAGTCAGTTTCATTGCAACATGTAAAATAATAATAACCTGCCGCATCATGCAGGAAATATCAGCGGAACCACCGATGAATTGTGACTACATGTAGCTGCAATGTTCCGATCAGTTTTTGTCTATAAGTGACATAAATATATTGCTTTTGATGTACAAATATTCGAAGATTAGTCTCAAGGATTATACGAACCAGATATGTATAAAATTATGGGAGTTTTTGAAAAGCCATCCAGATACTATCACTACGCAATACGTGGGTATTCGTCCTGGTGTAGATTAATCCTATTTCAGCGATCGAGTTAGCTATACTGAAACTAAAATTCGATTGAAAGCAAATTTAGGTCAATACTCTTTCTCGTTATTATTCTTTCCAGGGATGGTATTTTTCCATAACAGCGTGTATCTCATGTGGTTATTGAGCCATGATGGAAAGTAAAGGCGAGGGAGAAGGCTTGTGACGTATTATGTATAGTAATTTCGTAATCTTAATGTTCAGAACTTGAGACTCTTCTGGTCTACTCGTTTATGTATATACACCGTTAGCAAAACCAAAATAATATTATCCTATAATGGATTATATTGATCTTCCGTTAGCTGTATATGCTGAACCTGCTGCCATTCATCTAGTTCTAATTATAGCATATTTGCGCAATGCACATGCATTTTAATACACGTTAATCATCACGATATTTTACATCCACCCACCCACTTCGGCGCTATAAACGATGCAATCTCACTCGACCGGTCTAGCTTTGATTTCGTAAAAGGGCAGCTGATTCCACTGTAACGGGCGAAGAATGAAGTGGATCTTGTCAAAATTGCGTTGACCATGAAAGGATATTATTCGTAAATGAGTAGTAGAACTACTGAATAATCTAAAAAAACAAAATCTACTGAGATAAGGTCTCTAGCCACGATAATTTATCCTATATTAGCAGTCGTTGGGAAGGTAGGTTAGAGAAAGCACGTATTATATATGTCGTTATGTTATCTTTCCGTTGTGCACCTGATGTTTGATATATATAACTTTATTTTCTGTGGGTTTACAAAAATACTGTTCTTCCTTGAAGCCCTCTATCAACAAGACAATTCCAAAGAAATAGACTATCACAATTACGCCCATATAAGACAAATCTTAACAAGAAAAGAGGATATATATATATATGTTACTCAATATGATTGCATGCAGATTAAAGACTTCATCATTCTGGACTTGGATATCCCAAGCAAATTTGTATTCAATATCTGGATTGTGATTGGTTAAACGGTCGGGTCGTATAAACCCATATACGCCGAGTGATGTCTTGCTACTCGGGGTATATAGAAAGCAACTCACGTGCGATTGGAAACGACGCTCTCGCTTCGAAAGTTCAGCTGACCATATCTCAATATTTATGGAATAACTTTCGCTCTCTCGTCAAAATTTAATGGAATAAAGTCATACTGCATTCTTTTCACTGAAGTTTCCGACACATAACTCATCAAAAGGTGTCATTTGGTCAGATTTCCGAACGAAAGCAGATCGAATGGATTGTGTGTGGCGCGCCTTTCTCACAGTAGTTGGGTCATCTGGAGCAATTCCGTGACCGTGGAGAGCGAAGGTTCGTTTCTCAGTGGATTTGTCTTCTATGATGGTTAATTAAATAAATTAGCGGGGGTGTCCCTCGCGAAAGTGTGGGCGGAACCCGTGAGAGCCCGAAATCCAAAATGGCTGCTGTCGGCCATTTTGAATTTCATTTTTTCAATGGTTTGGCCTACAGTGCCGCTCAGTATATGGTTTCTGGGGTTTTAGGGGGCGAGAAATTCATATTTGATGTCAGTTTTATAATTTGACCTAGTGTTGACCTTCAAATCCAAGATGGCCGCCGATTTTCAGCTCAGAAAGGTCAATTTTTCAAATTCAGTGTACAACCTTTATAATAGGCTCTAATGAAAGCTTTGATCATGCCGAGTTGAGTGATGGACAGTAAAACTACAAATAAGTACACAGAGGCCAAAAGGTCATTCGTGGTTGATTACAAATGATCCTTTTAACTCCATTGGTTACAAAATTCTGGGGCATGTATCAGTAATTACACTCCACAGTGTAATGTGGCAAGTCATACTTATCATGCCCTAGATACCTGTTCTGGGACACATGATCACATATTTTTGTATTTTCATGTCTACATGTACTCTGCTGTATATTTCTACCGTATCAAGCGAAGATCAAGAATAAATAAATACAGCATATTTCTACAGCATCAAATGAAGATCAAGAACATTTAAAATAGATACCATGAGACTTGTGCTAATCTTTAGTACTATATTGGAAACCATTTCCACACAAATGTAGAAGCTTGTAGATAGGTCTAGTGTAGATTGCCTTTTATACTGTTTGCCTGTTACCTATTGTAAAATGCTTTATGAATACGTGCTGAAATGTGCCAAGTCATGCAATTCCTCTGATACAATTACCCAAGGTAAATGGGAGAGTTTACAATTAAAGTCCAAAAACTGGTCAGGACTCGACAGATTTGGTGATGTTCTCGATAGCGCTTCATGGAAAAATGAGCCGGCTAGCTATTACATGCACGAGTGCTCATTCACCCCCATGGTTCATTCACCCCCATGGGTTCATTCACCCCCATGGGTTAGTTTATAGGGATAGGTAGATCGCATGCCCTTTCTATACTACTCATCGCGCTCTACGCATCGCGCATGCGCAGTCGGCCCATTGTGCAGTAGGGTGCAAGCCTGTCCCTGACCCAGGTCTCTCGCCCCACCCTATCCCGCGCCACACCCTGGCCCATGGAATCTCAGGTAGCGAAAATCACAGGTCTCTCGCCCCACCCTATCCTGCGCCACACCTATGCGACCCGCTTTGCAGTGAGCAAAGCAGAGGAGGAGTAGGAGTAGGAGGAGGAGGACACACCACGGATTATACTAGGGTGATGGAGATAAGACATGTTATATAACAATCTCATCTTCACTCCAGCTTGAAAAAGCTCGACAACACAAACAGAAAGAAAGTAACATTGCTCAGTGTTCGATTCAAACATCAGATTCAGAAAAGTACGATGATGAGCCAGAAGGACCTCCGTCCCCCCCCCAAGTGCCTGCTTTCGTCAACCCACACTCAGCATCAAACGCCACCCAGTCCTCATAGAAGATATGGGGTGCTGCGGGACCGTCTCACACGGCTAGTCGAGTCAACGTCAGCGCTGTCAGATCCTTTCGCAAATGCAATCATGCATCACCATGCCTGTTGGCTGAAGTACGTCAGCCACACAAAGTTCAAGCCAGATGATGCAATGCATCGTCAGAATGTGTGTCTCTCAGAGGCGAGGAGTTTGTTCTTTAGACACGAGGATTCTATTATCTTCAATGAGCACGAAATCCGTTCACTGCAGTCTCTCTTAGCAGACTACACACGCATCGCCAGTGACTATGGCTATCCAGTGCGCGATGTCAAGGACCTGCTCATTAATGAGTATCAAGAGACAATTGGCTTCTCAAAAGTGAGATGAATAAGAGCGAGTTGGGTTATGATGTTCGCGGAGGAGGTAACTACATTGAAGCTGCCATGTCATCCCTTGGTATCACCGATAATTAAAGCAGCGCCTCCAGAACCTGGCCCCGCGAATTTCTAAGAAGATAAAAGACATATCTACAGTCCCCTGGCCATCTCGTGTAGATAATCTCGTAGAAGGCGAAGAGGTGTATGAGTTTCTGGTGCAGCAATGCTTTGCAGTCGCGAGGTCAGGTTCTGATACCGCTGATACTAAGGGATGACATGGCGGCTTCAATGTAGTCACCTCTCCCGGGAACATCATAGACCCACTCGCTCTTGTTCATCTCACTTCTGCCTTTGAAGCTAATTGTCTCTTGAAACTCATTAATGAGCAGGTCCTTGAGATACGACGATTTGACATCGCCCACTGGATAGCCATAGTCACTGGCGATGCGTTTGTAGTCTGCTAAGAGACACTGTAGTGAACGGATTTCGTGCTCATTGAAAATGATGGAATCCACGTGTCTAAAGAACAAACTCCTCGCCTCAGAGAGACACACATTCTTTACGATGCATTGCATCATCTGGCTTGAACTTCGTGTGGCTCACGTACTTCAGCCAACAGGCATGGTGGTACATGATGTCATTTGCGAAAGGATCTGACAGCGCTGACGTTGACTCGACTAGCCGTTTAGACGGTCCCTCAGCACCATATGTTCTATGAGGTCTGGGTGGCGTTTGATGCTGAGTGTGTGTTGAGTCTAAACAGCTTCGACCGTGTTCTATTTGGGTGCTTCATGTCCTCACCCTGCATGCACATACACACTTCGTTTGGTCATGGAGAGGCCCACCCACTGATGAACGCAGGGACTTGAAGAGGTCCCTCTGGTTCATCATCACACTTTTCTGAACTTGATGTTTGAATCGAACACTGAGCAATGTAACTTTCTTTCTGTTTGTGTTGTCGAGCTTTTTCAAGCTGGACTGAATATGAGATTGATATTTAACATGTCTTTTGCATGTAATAACTAGCCGGCTCATTTTTTCATGAAGCGCTATCGTGAACATCACCAAATCTGTCGAGTCCTGACCAGTTTTTGGACTTTAATTGTAAACTCTCCCATTTACCTTGGGTAATTGTATCAGAGGAAGTGCACGGCTTGCAACATTTTAGCACGTATTCATAAAGCATTTTTACAATAGGTAACAAGCAAACAGTATAAAAGGCAATCTACACTGGACCTATCTACAAGCTTCTACATTTGTGTGGAAATGGTTTCCAATATAGTACTAATAATTAGCCCAAGACTCATGGTATCTATTTTAAATGTCTTTGATGCGGCATTTGTTTATTCTTGATCTTCATTTGATGCTGTAGAAATATGCTGTATTTGTTTATTTTTGATCTTCGCTTGATGCGGTAGAAATATAGAGCAGAGTACATGTAGACCTGAAAATACAAAAATATGTGATCATGTGTCCCAGAACAGGTGTCTAGGGCATGATAAGTAGTGACTTGCCACATTACACTGTGGAGTGTAACATGCCCCAGAATTTTGTAACCAATGGATATAAAAGGGTCATTTGTAATCAACCACGAACACTGACCTTTTTACCTTTGTGTACTTATTTGTAGTTTTACTGTCCACCAATCAACTCGGCATGATCAGAGCTTTCATTAGAGCCTATTATAAAGGCTGTACGCCGAATTTGAAAAATTGACCATTCTGAGCTGAAAATCGGCGGCCATCTTGGATTTGAAGGTCAAAACTAGGGCAAATTATAAAACCGACATCAAATATGAATTTCTCGCACCCAAAAACCCCAGAAACCATATACTGAGCAGCACTGTAGGCCAAACCATTGAAAAAATGAAATTCAAAATGGCCGACGGCAGCCATTTTGGATTTCGGGCTCTCACGGGTTCCGCCCACACTTTCGCGAGGGACACCCCCGTTAATTTATTTAATTAACCTTCATAGAAGACAAATCCACTGAGAAACGAACCTTCGCTCTCCACGGTCACGGAATTGCTCCAGATGACCCAACTACAGTGCTGTAGCAAAATGCGGACAGTTTCGTAACCGAAATGGCCCGTTGGATTTGTCCGTTGTACCGTTGGTTATCTTTTTCAGTATTTTTACTATAAGACAAAAAGGCTTGAGGGGTAATAAATTCGTTATTCAGGTTTTTCCCCGGGTGTATGGAAAGTTACGACCCTCCCTGAAACTCATACACCCTTCGCCTGACGCCTCGGGGTGTATGAGTTTCATGGAGGGTCGTAACTTTCCATACACCCGGGAGAAAACCTGAATAACTGATAATATTTTGGTATAGGGAATTCCACAACTATGCTCCTGAATGGCTCAAACTTTGCATCATATAGGACGTTTTGGGTCGAGGAAAGTATAATTTGTTATTTGCAGTTGACTTAGGTTTCTTGTAGTAATTTCATTGACATATTTAAACAGATCATTAAAGTATGATGGACATTGCTGATTGGCGATTGGTACATAAAAGTTGCTTTAAAAGAATCAGGTATATTGATCCATTGGAGCTGTCGCAGAAGAGTTTTTGTGGGAGTTAAATAGTGGGAATGCAGAATGATTCTGGCAGAACGTTTTTGAAGTTTGCATTTCCCCAGATTGTCATACAATAATCCATGTGAAGGAGAATTTATACATTATAATATATAATTTTGGCATCCTTTCTCAAAAGATATCGGTATCTGTAGAGGATACCAATTTTGGTAGATATCTTGTCACAGGGCATATCAACATGGTCCTGCCAACTTAGTGTTTGGTCAATAACTAGTCACAGGATCAAATTGAACTGCACATTTTGCAGTTCAGAACAGTTTATTTGTACATGAATATCTTTGTCAATCTTTTGCAGCTTAGATCTCGTACCAAAGAGCATAATTTTGAACTTTGTTGGGTGAAGGTGCATTTTGTTTAGAAAATACTATTCCTCAATGAATAGTTCACCTACACTAGTATAAATAGTACTATCATCAGCAGATATATAGTATTTGAAATATCACAAAGCAATAAGACATTCACATATATAGTGAGTGAGTGAATAGAATTTAACGTCGCTTTCAACAATATTTCAGCTATATCGCGACGAATCAACTAAGCACCATCCAGCCAAGTTGCGTTCCTGCTACTTCAAAGACGACATCTTTGAAGCAGCATGGAACCAGAGACATTCAATCCACCCTACATTCACATATATAATAAATATCCGGGACCCAAGCATGGATCCCTGAAGAATCCCAGTCTGGATTGAAAGAAGATCAGACTTCCCCAGTCTGGATTGAAAGAAGATCAGACTTGTGGTTGTCTATGCTAAAAAATTGTGTTCTTTTTTATGACTAAGACTTCATCCAGTGATTTATCATCAAGTTGGTATAGTTTCATTTTGTCTATAACAAAAATGTGGTTGACAGTATCAAATGCCTTTTGAAATCCAACTTGACACACCCTACAATATTGCCAACATCAACAAAGGATAAGCAGGATTCAATCATCTTAGTCAGTGCACTTTGGCATGAATGTTTGTCACAGAAACCTGATTTTTCTGAAAATTTCTCAATACTCAAGTTATTTATATCGGTTGGGGGTTCCGTTATTATGGCTGCTGTCGCCTGAAATTTTTTTGATCCTTTGAGATCAGGACCAGTGCTTCTACTTGTGTTGAGGTTTGTTAGATATTTATATACAGTTTCTATGCTTATTGAGGGAAGGTATTCTTTCATTAGACAGAGAACGTTTTTTTTTCACGAATGGATAACGTTCACTTTATCACCTCAAATCCGGCATCCCTGAATACAAATCCTGGTTCACGCTTTGTGTTTAATGTTTATTTGGGAGGAAATCGCGTCTGTAATTGAATGCCAATAGCTGGTCAAATAATGACTCCACTAATGGTTTGTGTTGTACATATCGCGTCATTCCCCAACCGTTCCTGTATAACTGATTCCCCAAGGCCACAATTCATAACCCCACGATAGTAGTATGTGACATATGAGCTAGAATTTGATTGGTCGACAGTTTACAATCCAATTTTGTACGCTCCTGAAGCACAAACAAGTAATAACCCTGGTAATTATATCGAAGAATAGCCGATATGTCTTTTCGGAGCTTTGCGTTATGAGTTGTGTGAATCTAACACTCTAAAAGTACACATATCTGTGTAACAACTACGTGGAACAGTGGTATTTTGGACGCGAGTACACATAACTGTGTAACAATTACGTGGAACAGTGCTATTTTGAACGCGTGCTATTTTGCAAACTTTTGGAATTTAATGAGAGAAAAAAATTCACGTTTTTTTGTTGGTCCCAAATTCTGACGGGAATTCAATATTTTGAGCGCACAAATGCACCAAATGTGTTTAAAATACCTTGTATTCATCATCGTGGTAACATTCTTTAATTAATATTTGGCATGAGAAATGCATGCGAAATTCGCAACATGGGTGCCCCTGCTCTCCATGCATTGCCAACTTATGGTACTTGCTGATTTCTTTGGTTTCGTTGGGGGTATCTCAATGATCCTCTTATTTTTCGCGATAAAAATTATTTGAACGACAAATATATACCAAGGAAATCAACAGTATATGAGTAATTAGTTCATGAATAATCTGAATATAGTAGCTGCAGTTGGAAAAAATAACTGTCCAAAATAGCACACTCACTGGTACTGCTGACTATTAATTCTGTTGATCTGTCAGCCCTGTGAACGAGCAGATGCACCGATAAACATGAAAATATGTCCAAGATCAGTTCTGAATAGCAGATGCCAAGTTTAATACAAGCAGATTCATTATCTTGGGAATTACACTACAATAACCTCGAAAAACGTCCAAAATTGTAATGTGACTCGTAGCTGAATCCAAAATATAGTAGGCAGCCTCCAATCATTGAAAAGCGTTCTTCGTATGACAGTTTAAACACCAACATCTAATCATTCAACATTACAATTGGCCAAGAATTTAGCAGTTGTCGGTGATGCCAGCCAATCGTTCATCAGAATTAATTTCTAGGTTGTTTTGTGGAGTGTTTGTCAGTATGGTTTCCATTGTTAATGGTTATCCTCACACAATGAAACCCTGAAACAAATGGAAGAAACGCAACCTATTCTCACGGATTGAGTAGAATTAGAAAGTTGTTTTCAAAACGTAGTCTGCCACCAAATCTAGAAGAAAGTTAAAGATCTTCGTACCATAGCGCTGTCAAACAGCATTGTGAAATTTATGCTGATGATTTTGCATATATATAAATGCCATATTCATGTCTTTCTGGAGTATTACTATCTAGGTTGGGTAGTCGACTATGCCTAAATTTTACATCTGTCCTATCGTAGATTCGTCGAGAGAGACTTCCCTATTTATAAAGATAAGTTATGTTATTAGATCTGGACTAATAGTGGTCTCCTTCAAATCAAGCCACGACCAAAATTATATATCCTACAAGGCGTCACCTATATAGTATATACCAATTTCAAAACCGTTGTTCCATAGATCTTTCTCTGTGTGGAAGTATAAAAGACGCCATGGAAGCGAATCTGGGGTACTCAATATTTTTTTTTTTGCCGACATTTTCAGGAAGAATCTGTCAAAGGAGGATCGCACGTACGTATAATTGATGGGAGAATGAAGGATTATCATGCGCTGTAGCCTTCCAGCGATAGAAAGAACTTGACATTGATTGATTTCAAATGCATTCGCATCACACGATAAGACGAGGACTCCGCGACTTTGTTCACGTGTTACCTTTATCGTTCATCATACAATGTCGATACGTCAATAAATAATAGATCTTGATAACAATCCACCAGACATTGGATGCGATCGACATTAAACGATAAGCATATGATCTATAGAAATGGTATAAATGCCCCTCAAGGAAAATTCCTCTGGTCAAGTGTCACTGGAATTCCCAATGAAAACTCTTCTGCTATTACCTAATCTTATTTCGCATCCGTATTACAATATCGCATCAGTGTCCGACGTCATCAACTTTTCTCGCCTTTTGCATATCGCTCCAAATTTCAACATTATGACAATCAAAGGGACCAATGCACATTTGGAATTGGTGCTATCAAAACAAATATGTTTTTCGATTATTGACGCGGAACTTCTTTCGTGGACGACGGTTAAATATATAGGCATATTGACGCTTGTTTTCAAGTTGTTAGGCCTCGTTACCTGAGCCTTGTGCTTCTTTACGAGCAATAAAATATGTTTAACTCAGTAGAAAGTAATATCTACTGTGTCGATAAGCAAGTTAGTTTCTTGTAAGAGAGAAATCGCCAAGTGTTCTTCATTGATTATAGTATCTTAGTTACGCTTTGATTGGTCGCTTGCGATTACGAACTAATGTGGCGATTACTTTTAATCTTCGAGTGTGCATGTTGATAATAACATAGGGATTGATGACTGGGATTCCGAACATATATATAAAATGGATCCTGAAAGCCTACTGGATATCCGTCTAGACACTGACATAGGAAGGAACTTCTCTTTCAGATTCCATTCGTCTACGACTACCGTGGTGATTAACCGTCCTTGTGAAATGAATTTTGACAGAGAAAGAATAAATTGGTCGCCAGCGGCGTTGGAACCTTATCGCGCCGATGCTCTCCTACTGAGCTATGAAGGCCCATAGGGATAAAAACCGTGGATTGTCCCTGTGATGACCAGCCTTCTCTCTCGGTGTTGCAATGTGCGCAACTGGCTTTTAGTAACCCTACTTGTATGTGTAATTTAGTGACAAGACTTCTGGAGAAGGCTTGAATTGTTCAGCATCGATCTATAAGTAACATGTAAAGTTCTTGCAGAAGAAAAGGCAGTTTGAAAGGTGCGGGGTGACATTCCATCAGTAACGCCAGTTTGAATTGCTGGCACATCTGTGATAATTCCAGAGAATGAATATCAAGCTTCATCAATGTGGACTTGAGATAAACGCGAAGATGTAGTTCTCAGTTGATTGGTCAACTGTGCTAAAATCGACTGTGTTTTTTTTAAGCGGCTGAAATTTGTAACAATAGTCAGGGGCCTGTCAGATTCAACGATTGAATGACGCATGTCGCTCCATGAGCTGAAGATGATGCTTGTGGTAACTACAGAATTCATCCGTATGCATTCCTAGCCAAAAGGCAATCTTATAAGGGCCTTCGATGATGAATTCCAAGAATATTTCACATCTCCAGAACAGATCCTCAGCCATCCCCTCCTGACATGCCTGAACGTAAGGCTGGGACGGCTCCGTTTATCTGTTATACTGCTACTGTTTAAAAAAAGAATGGAGGCCATCGATATTTATTTCATATATCACAAGAAGTATATAAATTCTCAGTCATGTGGTTAGTTAAACATTTAACCTTGGAAAATAAACCTAATGAGCTTTAAACATCAAATTAAGCTCTCCTCTAATTCAGTGATACACGATAAATACAAAAACGCTGCAATGTGTCTACAAATAAAATGGCAACCCCCTATTTTTCTCATTGTTCGTCTAAAAGCTGAATAAGCACATTCCCGCTGTTAAAATGATTCATTCCCTTAAAGAACTTATTATCATTGATTATAATTAATAATAATTAGAAAATTAGACGTACACTCGAACAAATAGCAGGTATATTGTGTGCATTTTTCCCCGGATTGTTTTATTCACGTGGTGTATATGGTCATAGACATACGATCTTTGTATAACATATTATGTCATTGAACACATAACCGGTTAAAACAGGATGAATCCAAATAGCAGTGCGACGGTCATATCGATCAGAGCGTAGACGTGGAATATAACCGATATAGAACCAGCCTCACTGGTATTGCCGGAAACCCGTTTTGTTTGATGCAGGAGACATTAGGTTAATACTGCGTGCACAATGCGGTGCAAAGTGCGAAGCAAACAACGATTAATTGTTCCGAGCGAGCAGGCTCTGTGTCAGTTGTCTTTATTGCTAAAACGTTCATTATCCCCCATTAGCCACAGTCTTGCTTGAGAACCAAATGCTCTTGCTACCTCGTACTATTCTAATATGGTTTTTGTACATTATCGTGTTTTGTGCTCTTCTAACTAATTTGCGTAGTGGCTGTTGATGGCGAGGTAAGTTGGACAAGATCATGGGTGAGTTCGCAGACAAAGGCGTTGTTATCGTTGTCCATTAAGAGTCAATACCAATTAACACTCGACACGCTAACCAGAATACTCAGCTCCAGAATTAAATATTACACCTCTCTCTTTTAGATAACAGAATTACAACACATATAAGGGAAGTGGGAAGAGGTGCCGACATACTGACAGAGCCACATGAACGACATACTGACAGAGCCACATGACAGTATAGTCTTCTGTAAAGTATTCTGGTTAACCTATTCTAAGCACATACCAAGAATCTAAGGATTCGTGATACGCTTTTATTGTACCTGTTCATGTGGCAACTTGGATGACATGACCACAAGGCCCCTAGCACCGGCATAAGCGTATTAGATACAAATTTAAAGAGCTATGATGGAAATACCTGAACAGTTGTTCGCTAACGAACCCCCCCCCACCAAAAAAACATCACGGTGTCTTCTTGGCGCCAATGAAACCTATGTTGAGTTCAATAAGGTGACAGTGCATTTCTAAATTTGGATATACTATTACCATGATTACAAAATGTTAACCTATTCGACGGTTATTAAGGTTGCTAGAGAAGTATTACGTGTATCTTCTTCATAGCGTCAAGGTTTCTCTTCGACCAAACCTCTACCAAGATGGTTGAAAAAGAAGCCCACCCACTTTCATTTAGTACGATGCAACAAGAATAGAATCGGAATCACATGATCTATGTGTCCAATCACAACCTCACATCAGCATGTGGGAAAGTGTCACGTGACTACCCGTTGTAGTCGCCTGAAACAGAGGGACTGGTTGATCACAACAATCTGGGTGCTTCTTTATTTATAGTGATATTGACCATGAACACAGGTGACAGTCATCGCCAAGTGTACCAGGGTAATTTATACTGGAGATAACCGTAGTTTTATCGAAGATATTGGTGAATATGACAACAAAGGCAGTGCTCGACCCAATCACAGCTGAACACACACAAGAACAATGTCTGAGTAGCATTTTTTATGGTTTTAATCAGACTGCCCATTAGCGAGACCTGCTCCACTACAGTTGAAGAAGGGATGCAATTTGAGATAGTCACGTCAGTCATTTGGAATCATTTGTTCCGGTTGATCTAAAACGGGTGAATTTCACTAAATTAAAGTCATTTTTCCTTTATATATACCACGCTGATACGAATCACTTGACCAAGTTGACCAGCGTTTTGACTTACGTGTACCTGCTTAGAGTTTGGTCCTAATAGTGTCATATTGATGTTGGTTCACTCTTTTACAATAGAATTTTTGTAATATTTCAATTCGTTATGCAAGGAAAGTGTCTGATATATTCCTATACCTGGGGTTGTGTCCTACAGTTCGCTCGTCTCGTTGGTCTCTATTGTGTCAGACATTGTGTCAGGCAGCCATGCACAACAGAGATGTGGGGTAAACAACCGAAGGTGCTCTCAGACAATTTTTCGCTAACACATCTATCAGATCATTTACAACCAGCATTACAGTATTCTAAAAATTCACTGTTAATTGTATTCTGCCTGCTTTTGCATGCAGTTTGGAAAGACTTAACCTTTTATACCGCCTGCAGATCACTATCTTAAAACCCTAACGCGCCTAGGTTATCCAGGACCTATCTTACATATTCCGGGAGTAGAGTCATTCGAACAAGTAGCTACGATCATATAACAGGTTGCTTCAGTACTCCCTTTCTTCTCAAATGGATAAGAAGAGTAAGGGACGTAGTGATACCAGCGGGTATACACTTCAGATCAGCTGAAAGGTTAATGTTAGCGCACCAATGGCGCGCAAACGAAGTGCGCCAACACAAAGGTATAGCGCGCCAATGCCCATGATTATCGGCTGGCCATTGTTCTAACTCTGTTGAATGTAGTCCGTCGACATGACTGAACACAGGCCGCGCGCTATCAGCACGGTCAGACAATGGCTGGAAGCGAGCTGCTTTGTTAGCGAGCGATCGTTCACGCGACAGAGCTCAAGAAAATCAGTTGGGAGTCCACGTGGCATTAATCGGCACGAATTTGTAAAAGGAAATAGATTTAAGATCTATTTTAATCATAAACACTGCTTGCAAAATGGATTGTAATTTGTGCTTCGTCGGACACCTGCTTTCAAAGTTGACCCAGACTTGCGCGTCTCACGGAATAGCTTTTCTGGTATTAAAGAATAGGTATTTGTTTATTGGAAGTTTCATCTTACGGCCGCTTCTCATACAGATGCGCAAGTTCAAGTCATTCGTTTTTATATATTCAAAATTCTTGCAAATTGTGTTAATTTTGACCATTCAAGAGTAAATGCCCGGGATTTTACTACCGGATTATGCAGTGTATAAATATTTTAATCAGTGGGACAAGAATCGATGAAACGAATTATGGAATACCCGTACCTTTTTACTAGAAATCGGTTGATTGATTTGATTGAAGTCTGGTAATCCCTTTCTGAGGATTTGTCAGCAATAAAACAAAACTCACTCCTCTGTGAAATAGATCAACCCTCATGAAATCTGGCGTCTACACACAACCCAGCTATCCAGACGAACTTTGGTACAAGTGTTGGATGCTGTCTGAACATGCTTAATATAGCCCCGCGCGACCAGTTTGACCTCACGTGGCTTTTCGCGGGAAAATGAGAAAGACCGACTGATGGGAAAATCTTTCACTTTAAGTTATAATCCATATTACTATGAAAACAGTAAATGTTAGTAAAACAGTAAACAGTTAATGTAAACTTCCTGTCGAACAGTATAACGGATGTTATATTGTCAGCAAGAAAACAACACTGTAAAGATTAATAATCTCGTTAAGTTTGGCGTAAACAAATGGAGAATATAAACATAACAGTGCATTCTCTCTCTGACGGGGTAAAGCGATATCCCGCTTTCGTCCAACAAAATGCGCGTCTGTGTCTCATTTGAAAAGAAATGAAATGGCATTAACTTATTGTTTATGTAGAAATCTCTGTTATTGTTTCTTTTTTGTTATTTAGCTGGAACGATGGATGTGTGGGCCATAAATGTTAATTCTTATTTTCTCATCGGAAGTTTCGTGTGCAACCTTTAACAGTCGGGCGGTAACGAATAAAGAGCATATACAATTGGAGTATTTGTCATTCTCTGTAAGGGGCTAATTGATCTTTTGAGTTTCTGTGTATATTTTGGTTAGGCGGTTGTAACAAGACAAGCCAAAGAGACAACTAGTCTGACCGAGCACTGCATGTTGCCCCGATTATGACCTCGACTCGCCCGTGTGTCTGAATTTATACGAAGCTGTATTCATTTGAAATGTTACGTTCAACCGTTTTACTGACCGTTCTGAAAGAGGAGGCGGCCTTCGCAATTTGCACACACCAACGTTTTATGAATTCTGATAATATAGTTATCTTTGGGGAAACTTTTGGTAATGAAGACTATTCGTAGTATCAACCGAATGTTCACAAGACGGCCGAGTTTCCTTGGAGCGCAAACAAAAAATAATAGATAATCATTTACAGCATTCTTATTGAAGTCAAATATTCTATATATTTTTTTAATTACTTAGCCAGTAATTTAAACTGTAGAATAGATGGTGCATCCCCGACATCAAAACCAACATTTCAAATGTGTTAATGTATACTTCCTGTCGAACAGTATAACGGATGTTATATTGTCAGCAAGAAAACAACACTGTAAAGATTAATAATCTCGTTAAGTTTGGCGTAAACAAGTGGAGAATATAAACATAACAGTGCATTCTCTCTCTGACGGGGTAAAGCGATATCCCGCTTTCGTCCAACAAAATGCGCGGCTGTGTCTCATTTGAAAAGAAATGAAATGGCAGAGTGGCAGACGGCCGAGTTTCCTTGGAGCGCAAACAAAAAATAATAGATAATCATTTACAGCATTCTTATTGAAATCAAATATTCTATATATTTGTTTTATTACTTAGCCAGTAATTTAAACTGTAGAATAGATTGTGTTCTTGCCGTACACCGCTAGAGGGGAACTCTTTGAAAACAATTCAGTGTTAAGCGGTGACGGCTGTTAGCGCGCAATCCGCCAACGGGGAGCCTTTGTTTACCGCCGACATGCTCGCAATGGTTCAGTGGTTTGACCGGACCATATTCTACCGGCACGTGGCGGCAACGGTCACATCATGGGGGGTGTAATAAGTCTTGGTGATTAGGCCAGCACGTTGGCGCACTAACGGTGCGTAAACACTGTTCACTAATTGGAAGTTTAAGCTGATCTGAAGTGTATGAGCGTAACACGTAGCGTACCACTAAAAGACTTGAATAATTTATTTGTGTCTGTTTTAAGCTCGGAGAACTCGGCTGATCTTCCTGACACTAAGTATATATTAAACAAATGACATGTATGATCTGCAGTCAATGCCCATAGATCGCCTGGTCTAAATCACCATTCGTACTCTTTGAAAAGTATTTCCAATTTCGCTCCTCAATACGTCACCAAAACAACAATTGCTTTAAAAACTGAATAACCACCATTTGATTGATGGAAAAGACACCATACCGATCATGGTAGTTCACATCATATTCGTGAGTCTGCCCGTGATTGGTTAGCTTGATAACAAAATCTAAATATCACAGAAGAGTTATATCTCTGGGAGATCTCAAAAGAAATGAAAACTAAACATTTCCGTTTCCATTTCGGCGTCCAGTATTGCAAATGAAAACAAACCGGAGACTTTCGTTTTGTGGATATTAGGGAGCATAACTAATTGGGACAGTCGGGCTTTGATATTATTTAAATTACAAGAAACACCAGGTGAACATTTGACTGACATACAGTACGAGGGATGCGTATGTACACCTTTGCTCCACACGGGTGGTGGTTCTCTCCGGGTACTCTGGCTTCCTCCACCAGTTACCATATGAGTGAAACAACCTTGAGTGTGACAGTCATGTGGCTCTGTCAGTATGTCGGCACCTCTTTCCATAATTAAACCAAATCCCCCCTCTCCTCTTATTCCACGCCTTAACCCTACCTGGCCTGAGGGGCCATTATGGCCCCCCTACCAAACTTTCTCCGCTATCTCCGGAACGACGCAAAATTGAGTGCTGAAGCTCCGAGACCTTATAGTTTATCATATTGGGGTCATTTTGATCCCATTTGCATAACCCCCTGAGCAGAGGATCATGGGTAAATTCAAGATGGCGACCTCCTGGGGTACAAGAAAAGTGATGTTTTTGTCACATTTCTTCAAAATTTATGCTTTTCCGCGATGAAAAGTGGACAAATACGATTTTATTTCACATCACATTAATATTTACTAATTTATCATGCAGTTTTTGCGGAGAAATTGCATAAATAAAAAATTCGGAAAATCCGACCGAAAAATCAGCCAAAAAATGCCGTTTTTGAAAATGACGTCACGGTGACGTCATCAAAGCGGCCATCTTGGATTTTTTTCCATTTTCTGGTAGAGCTTGACCCAAGGCTATAGTGTGGTAAGTTTCAGCTCCCTAGCTCAAGGGATAAGAAAAATAATTAGGGGGGAAGGGGGGCCAGGCCTGGACAGGTCCCAAAAAGCCCAGGCCAGATAGGGCTAATGCCAATATAATCGTGTTTTTTTTTTATCCAGCTCTTACGTCTTTCTCATTCATTTCTGTGTTAGCAATGAAGTCGCAGTATCAAATAAAGCACCGCAATACTGCGGAGGAGTGATTGTATATGCAGCAAAAACTGGGTGAGAAGAATACATATACATGTACTCTTGTGAATATATGAAAACTTGTAAACTCGCAGCATCAGCCCAACGAGTAGCTAGCTTGTCGACTGTCAGATCTGACGATTCGATAACTCCAATCTACATAAAATGTACGATTGATACGAATAACGTTGGCAGGTGACTTAAAAGGAAAGCGCCAACCATGAACATTTAATGATGTTTGGAAGACCGAGCCGGAACAGCCCCCAGTATAAAAAGAGTGGGGGCCAAGGACCACTTTGGCCCCCATTGTAACTGAAGTGCCTTGAAATGGGTGAAAAATTAGAAGAGAAGTCTCTAAAATCTCAAAAAAAATTCGATGGAGTATCCCTGACCAAACGGTTGTAGTGTATATTCTGGCTGCATCCTTACCAAATCATCTCAAAGATTGATTTCTTATGCCCCTATACCTATGGTGCTATGTCCTGAACAATTGTAGACTGCTGATCGCCTCCTCTCACGAGGAGAATTACGTTCATATGAATTTCTAGAAATAGACCGGTGGAGCGGCTTTTGTGGTGTCACTGTCGTTAGGGAAGATCTTGATTCAGTCGGACTACATTGAGCAGTAGCATTACCTGGGATTCTTGTTGTAAAACGAATAGGAACCGAAAAGAAGGGAGGGCAAGTCATTCATGGCACCAGCGACTACCTTGTCGGCAATACGCCCTGTTTAAGTAGGACCCTCAACACCATTCTACCGTGTTTGCAATGCGACGAGACTGACTTCTCGATGGCCTGTGAGAGTTATTTGACGGCTCTGATTTCTATCCCTGCTAAACTCGGAGGCATCGATCATATTTTGACGGTCAGTATTGGGCTTAACGCGCTCCAAGTTAATTCCTCACCGAGCTCGATATGTACCAACGATCTCAGACTATTCGATGTCTCTACCCTGTCCTGAGGGAAGATCTTGATTCAATCACTACATCGAGCAGTAACCTTGTTACAAAGGGGAAATCTAATATGTCGGACATTTATCTCTAGATGCATTCGCATCATATTCTACAGACTCAGCTCAGACCAAACACACCTTAAGTAGTGATAAATTATGACACTAGGAATTCCTTTTACGAAGGAATTACTCGTTCCTACATATGTAATTTCGCTTCCTGACAGTTGGACTTTCATGAATTGCATAAGGTTCAGTTATACGATTCTTTTACTAGTGCTAGTGGTCCATCATGATGAATTCCTTCTTCTCTTGAAATACAGAATAGGGCCATGAATACCATCGATGTGTTATAGAGTAAATGTAACGAAGATGTAGTTGTGCTTAAACGAGGGGCTAACAAAAATATTGAAATTCCCTACAGTATCCATAGAAAGAGGGGCAACCCAATCAAGACATGTTCGCATGGTATGTGATGGAAAATTGATATTTGTGGCTATGTATTATACATGTATAACTCACTTTGCTAGAGTATTGGCGATGTGGTTCTATTATAGGACACAGTTTGGATATCTTGCATTGACTCCTATTTTACCCTGAAATTGTTCATTCGTTTAGTGTAGTGGCTGTTGTGTTTCTGTATATCGATAATCTCTTTTAGTACACTTGAACTCAGAACGACTCATCTGGCAAGTGATGTTTAGCCTATAGCTTTGAGCACTCACATTTGTATTATATGGCAATACTTTTCGAGAGAGAGGGTGACTCGAAATGAATTGGGAAGTGCTAACTCTTTTTCTTTTGTTTCATACCTTAGCGGGTGTATAGGTGCTAAAATCTTGTCTCAATTATGGATACATTGATCCTCTGCGAACAGCAGCTGCCGAACGGATACAGAACCAGTTGTGATAAGTATTATAAATTATATGGGTCCATCGGAAGGGTTTTGGTGTTAATGGAGTCATATGAATACATTATTAAGTTCGACTACTGATTACAAAAGTTACCAACTCTATAATTTGGACTGTGATCCAGGAAACGGTTTCTCAAGAACGCTAAGATAGTCCAATTACATATAGGTTTTAGATGTCCAATATGTACATGACCTTAACCAGGATTTTGAGTGGAGCTGGAATGAAAACATGGGGAAGTGGATATTCTGTATATGTTTGTCTCATGCCCGAAGTCATCTTGTAAATTCTTTCAATTCTCATTTTATCCATATTCGGATTCGGTAATAAATGTCGCACGAAAAGGATATTTCGATTATTAACGCGATTTTTACGTGAAATAGCAGCTGAATACTGAATGTGGGAGATGTTTTACATGAAATAGTAGCTGAATACTGGATGTCGGAGATGACGCCTAGATTGCAAGACTTGAAAATTTATGGGGCTGATTTGAACAAAGAGAGCTTCACTGGAAACTGTTGACCGGTTCTGTATTTCTGGTATCTGTCATATGCTGACTGGTCCAATTATTGTTTTGATAGACTGTATTTATAGGCTCAGAACTGACTACGTGTATGTGCATTTTAATTTATCGAACTATTCCTCATCAAACTATGAATAGATCATCTCATGTATTTGTAAGTAAAGTCTCCTCATGATGTTAACTAAAGACAAACAATGGGCATTATATCTTGACAGTGACCAACCTAAATATCTTCGAAGGGAAATACAACTCCTGGCACTCACTGTAGATTTGATCAACAGATTGATATTGTGTTTTGTTGGTTGCCTAGTCACGTTGGCATCAAAGGTAATAGTAACGCTGATAAAATGGCTAAGGCAGCGCTAGATAATGAGATTGATCATGTTGGAATCCCGTATAGCGATTTCAAACCCTCTATCTGTACTTGTGAGAAAGCTGTTTCAATCTTTATGGGATGCTGTGAATCTGAACAGACAGAAACGTGTCGATCAAGCCATGATCAGGCGATGCAAAATCGGCCAAAGAGGATTAACTCACGAACATTTACTAAAAAAAGCCAGTCACAAGGTGTCTTCCATGCCATGAAGATCTCACTTGTCGACTGTATAGACTTTATCGAGCAGCTACTTTGGAAGATCTTTTTAGACGAGTGGAAGAAGACTGTATCTTATACAACAAACCGATTTCTCTAAAATAACCTATGTTTTGATGTGTGTATGTTTTAATGTATTGAATTACTAAGCCTTTAACTTGAATACTTAGAATTTTGTTTGATCGTCGCTATATAGCTGAAATATTGCTGAACGCGACGTTATACCTTAATTCTCTCTCTCTCTCACACACACCTAAAAGAGATTCGATAGTAATTTGAACACATTTACCTACAGATTCGGCGAAGTATCTCGACAACATCACCGAGAATCATAGATTCGAATACGAGGACATATTTTTACTATTCCAGTTAGCGAAAGTCTAGTTAAATATATATTCCTTTCTAGAACATATATCCCAAGGTAGTCTATAAATATCCTACACGATACTCATCAGTCTGGGCAATTTCGGAGTATTGTCTCAAGATGAAATGACTGAGAACTTAGACTCCCCGTTAGTATTTCTCTTGAGATCGGTGGAGAGATCGTCTATTAGAAACCATACTTCATATATTGAACGTTTTCATGAGTAAAAGTGAAATCTCTTCGTGTTGAGAACAGAGCATAGAATGTTTACTCCTGTTTCTAGATATTAAGTCTTAAAATCACAACTCCATGGCTATTCTTTGTCGCATTGCCGGATGTTCTGATTAATTACACCGCTGCATAGCCAATGGACACGACATCAGCGAGAAGCCCGTGTGTTCTTGTCATACAAATAAATGGGGTCAAGTGACTGAACTAACGCTAGTTCATTTTATATTCTACACGTCGTCGATACGTTCATAATGCATGCACGTCGC
The DNA here is from genome assembly GCA_036873755.1 of Hanleya hanleyi. Lineage (NCBI taxonomy): Eukaryota > Metazoa > Mollusca > Polyplacophora > Lepidopleurida > Hanleyidae > Hanleya > Hanleya hanleyi. The sequence goes on along the minus strand of JAVTVY010048979.1, from coordinate 210,248 downwards.
AAATATGTGAGAGAGCGAGGAAGAGGGAACTCTTGGAAATGCAGGGGCGTGAAGACATTTTTCTGTTTATAGATGAGATTGGAATGTACAGCTCAGTACCGTCACCCTACAAACCTTTGTCATCTCCTACAGTTACACCATACACCTCTCGCCCCCTACAGTCACGCACAACATTCATCCCTACAACATTCGCACTGTCAACATTCACCTCCCTCCCCCTCTCATACCCCCTTATGCTTTCTCATCTCATACATTCAACCTCCTGCTTACACCTCCAGTAGTAGGGTGCCAATTCTAAGATCATCTAGTTACACAGTGGTTCATATTTTCAATTCATACTTGAGGCAGGCACACAGCGATGCATACTTGTATAGTAAAGATGTGAAGTGGATGTTTTATTTAAGATAATAGTGGTAAGATAAGGCTTTCAGCTCCTTCGACAGTTTGTCGTAATAGGCGAATAACTGGGTCACCCGTGTGATCCCCTGGTGTAACAATGTCCCGATGTAGAAGGCAACGTCGTGATATGACTGAAAGATTGTTGGAAGCTGATCAAAATTAATTAGCTATGGTGGTTTTACTTGTATTTTCCTATCTCTTCTCATATTGCTCCTTTCATACACCAGAGAGGCAAACACGGATGTACGGTTCCTTTTATAGTATAGATGAGAGGTGGATTTTTCATTTACATTAATTTTGCCAAAAATTAAGGGCATATGCTTCTCAGAAAGCTTGTCTAAAATGGGAACTAATCTGGTGCTCGTGTGGATAAATGACAGCTGAATGGCGGATATGACGCTTCTATTTATATAGCTTAGAGAAGTAAACATCATTTAATATGGATAAAAAGACTTTTGGAAAACGGTTTTCGTTATGAGTGTGTTGAACGTGACCGCCTTAACAATTTTTTTTCTTCGCGCAGTACATTGTAAAAGCTTTTGTGAGTCAGCTTCAAGTGTTGTGTACACACAAGCACATTACGAGCGAGATTCATGAAAAATGTTCCTTCTTTGTTTATGCTTGCTCATTTTTTTTATTCGTGTGTGGACATTGCTGCTCAAATTAGTTGGTTATGGAGATTGTAAACCTATTTTCTATTTCTTACTTGTGTAAGAGGACTTCTCCATCGCAGTGTCTGTTTCCTGTCTTGATTTACACACAGAAACACATCAGATATCAGAATATACGCCCAATCATCATCAGCGACAAAAGGATTATATGGTCACAGTTTATTCGGTACATAAGAGAACTAGAAAATTACTACGATGTTTCCTTCCGTGAAAGCTTTGACCAATCTCGACGCCAACACTCGGACCAACACTGGTGTGAATCCCTTCTTTCATTTGTGTCAGAACGTAGTCAGGCATCTGTCACAGTTCCGAAAAATTACACACTGTGATATTTTATCACACCGGGGAATCGATAATGAATGATGAAATTGTCGAACAAACACGAGTTGTTATTGCGGTCTCGTTTCTGTTCGTGAATGCCAATGTGTGACGTGTAAATTGTTCCGTTGTTGCAGATGTTGCTTGAACGTCGAGGAGAAATCTAGCCCATCGTCGATGTACACAAGACAGTCCCGCAGGTTTAGCTCTACCAGGCATATATGCAATAATCGCTGGAAGGTCGCTGGGGAGTTAGTCAGGCCGTATGCCATTCAGTTACATTTAAAAAGTAGGACCCACAGTGAAAACGGACGTATGCTTATCCTCCTCGCGGATCTCAAAGAGCCAGTATCCGAAGCGCAAATCCAGTTTGAAGGAATATTTTGATCCAGCGATTGTGTCCGGACTTCTCTTAATTCTGGGTAGACAGTACACGTCCCTGGGGGTTCTGACGTTCAGTTTTCCAAAATCAATACGGAAACGCAAGCTCTAAGCTTTTTAGTGCACTAGCATTGGCTTTGACGAGAATGAATTCACTGAAAGCACCACACCCCGCATGTTCTGAAGTTGCTCCCGCAACCTTTCGTACAAAGGCGCGATAATACAACGATATTAATTTTTGAAGAGCTTATCATCCGTTGAATTTATCTCGTGCTTAGTAGTGATGGTATGATCACAATCAGCTACACTTCTAGTAAGAAATACACGTGCTCTAATAACACTGTTCTCTGAAGTTGGTCGTCAGGAGTCAGAGCGTCGAATTCCATGTCTGCTTCCACTCCAAGATGAACGAACGAACATTTGTTTTACATTTTGTGAAACGGACACAACCATCGAGACATTGAATCTGCAAGTTAAAATCATCCATACAGTGAAGATCAATAGGGGGAAACCAACTTCTCAGAGTTGGTGATGACCATACTACTGGTTTCTTCAGTTTCGACGAGACATCAGCGTTAACGGTGTTAGGGACCGCCAGGGATTGTTGCTGAACCGCTTTCTTTTGCTTCGAGATCTGGTTGTCATTGACCATACTTCTGGTTTCTTCAGTTTCGACGAGACATCGGCGTTAACGGTGTTAGGGACCGCCACGGGTCGATGCTGAACCCTTTTCTTTTGCTTCGAGATCTGGTTGTCATTGTGTAACTCCTGTTTAGCGGTTCTGACCTCGCTTTGTAGAATGTCAAGATGGTGTCAGACTTATGCCGAGTATTTAAACTGATGCTTATCATTTCTAACCAAGGACAGCATATCCCAAGCTAGATTACCTGTTGGAGGATATTCGTTAATCGGCAACCTCATGCGGCGACAATCTCGTTATTCCTTTGCCGTTCTGTGTGATACTGCTGTAGTAGGGCTTCGCCAGTGGCGACGGTACAAGTATTCTGCCACCGGAATTTATCTGGACATGCTCGGCATAACTTAGGTGTAACTTGTCCGGTGCACACGTGAGTCTTCCCGGCAATATTTATAGTGCTATCCAGTTTTTAAGGTGTCCTCCTAGCCTTAAACTTACCTGGCCTGAGGGGGTCATTTCCCGCCCTCCCCCCCCACCCTGTGTTGGTTTTTTGCTCGTATCTCCGGAACGACAAAACATTGAGAGCTGAAACTCCGTGACTTTTTAGATTATGATATTTGGGTCATTTTGAGCATATTTGCATGACCCTCCGAGCAGAGAATCATGAGTAAATTCAAAATGGCGGAAATGTGGGGGTGCCAGAAAAGTGATGTTTTCGCCATATATATTAAAAAATTACGCAAAAATTCAGCATGTTGATTCAACGCGATTCTATGCATTTTACTGAAACCATATGTCTTCGCATCACCAAAAAACACCCCCTGATTTGTTCCCCCTCCCTGCCTCCCTCCATTAATCCTACCAGGACTGGGGGAAGGGGGCCTAAATGCCCCCCTACCAAACTTTCTGCGATAATTCCGAAACGCCAAAATATGGAGAACTGAACCTTCATGACGTTATAGGTTATCATATTGGGGTCATTTTGAGCGTATTTGCATAACCTCACGAGCAAAGGATCATGGGTAAATTCAAATTGGCGGCTATGTGAGGTACCAGAAAAAGTGATGTTTTCGTCATATTTCTTCAAAAATTTCGCTTTTCTGTACGGAAAAGTGGGTAACACTTATTTTATTTCATATCAAATTATTATTTACTAATTTATCATGCAGTTTTTGCGAAGAAACAGCAAAAATAAAAAAAATAAAAGATTTTGATCGAAAAATCGTCCAAAAATGCTCTTTTTGAAAATGACGTCACAGTGACGTTATCATGGCAGGCATCTTGAATTTTTTACATTTTCTTGTAGTGCTTGACCCAAAGATATAGTGTGGTAAGTTTCAGCCGTCTAGCCTTAGCGGTAGCGAAAATATGTAGGGGTGGCACTCCCCCCCCCCCAGGCTGCGGTACACCCCAAATCGCCCAGGCCAGATGGGGTTAAAACCTGACAAGCAAAAATTGGTAGTCTTATCTCCCTCTACTGTTGTCAAAACGTAAATCAAAACAACTCCCAAAATAATTATTTTCAAACCCAACACACTTTCTTTGTGATAGTATGTGCTTATTATGACTATCAAAGTGGTCATTGGTAATGTGGTTGTTCGTGTATCTCCTCAATGTTTAATGCATGGAAGCAAATTAACTTGGGTTAAAAAGCTGAGAATTCCTATACCGCCATGTTTGCTGACAATATTTCTCCAGGGTTGCACGTAAAACTGGATCACGAATGATGGCAGTCGATCCGGGTACGATCCTCATTCCTTTCGCGTTTTTGTAGTCAACCCAATAAAGTTGCCATCAACAAGATGGAAGAAATTTTCGGATTTTGGGCGCAAAATATTTTGCGTTATACATTGATTAGTTACAAAACATACCGTATTACCAATAGCATCCTTGATAATCATTTTAAGCACAGAATAGTATAAGGTAAGTGTGAGAGATTTTGAAATACGTATTTTGGGGAGCTGTTTTGTTTGTTTTTGACAATGCTGCAGGGTGATAAGACCGTTAAGCTTTTCGTGTCGGCTTTTCAGACTAATGTGTTCCCTGGAGTTTCTTATTGCTAATGCAGGTAAGTAAATATCGTATTTCATTGCATCATGCACTGCATTTTACAACAGTTAACCGTATATGTAGGCAATATGTAATATATGTTGGTATCTTGATGCGAATGCTATTTACGCACCATGTATAATGACGTATGCGCTATGTAGTTTACGTGGGTTTAGGGATTATTGTCTGAAATGAGAATGAGCTATATAGTAAGACGGGAATAAGGCTGTACGCCATTTACATTAACTAGATAAATTTCTTGGCTAACTATAACAATAACATCGAATGCCAGTATACACAGCCCATATATGGTGTAACATGTAATCCGTGCATTTCGCTTAATTTAAAATATTGTGATCGAGTTATTAATATGATTCAGATAAATAAGGGGTATGCTGTCAGGGCCAGACGCGAGTCTTCTCGGAAATATTTGTAATGTATCAAGTTTTCCAGATATTGCTATATTGTTCCCCTTAAAGCTTCATCATATTTTCTCGATCGATGGATATCTCCTTGGGGGTTGGCATGTTCTCTTTTCATATCTGAAGACGCAAAATAAGAAACACCCACGGTTCGGAATAAAAAAACACCATGAGGAGATCCGGTGGCCTGTAATTACATATAAATTATCTCCAGGCAAATCGCTTGGTAGAGGATGTAACTTGTTCAAACAATAGAAGGAAAGCCACTCCGAAATGAATGTTCGGATTCACCTGTGAGTCACCTTTAAAAAACAGCGTGACAGATATGCGCTGATATAATCCATAGAATGGTTTATGGAATGTGTCTTCTGATAATCCGATGTGATATGATATACAATTGTATAGTGTAGGCTATCCAAGTTTGCTCTCACTCTGATTCGGAAACGGCAGTTTAGTGTGTTTTCCTCTAGTTAAACAAGAGGAGGGGTAAGTCAGTTATTGCTTCAATCCCCGACAGCGTGTCAATGAATCTATACACATACCAACAATGGTATGGGAATCCACAGCCAACTGCAGTTAAGCAGTTCTGTGGTTGATTTCTATGTTGTACCGACGTTTTATTAGTACCCGTATTACGTTTTATTATGCAAGCATATTTCTGAGGAATATATATAGTGTAGTCAAGCCAGTAAGAGAAGACTACACACGAGCCTACAGCTAAATCAATACATGAAAATACATGTACTCAGGGGAAGTATAGACGACTGATCTGACATTCATTATCCGGTCGTCTTCGAGTAACAGGGACAATATATTAGTTATTCGGACGCCTCAGGGAGTAGTTTTAGGGAGAGTCATTTTTCCCACACCCTGGAAAAAACATGAATAACTAATATTATCCCTGTTAACGGTATGCACATCGTGTTAGTTTGTTGTGAAGGGACTCCGTGCATTTTGACTGACTGTAAGTGGAGGGTATCTAAGATTATTGTTGCGTAAGTATAGTTGGGCAATGATTCCCACTGGCATCATACACGCTATATTGATATTGTCATCAGTCACGAAAAGTTGGCATCCGCGTCAGTAGAATGGGGTACCGCATGTGTTGTTGCATTATTAATCTGTTTCTTCATGTTTTCTTCTTCTTTCTTTTCTTTCTTTTTCATCTGAACAGCCAGAAACGTTTCGACCAAACCATGATCAGGCGATGTAGAATCGGCCATACATGATTATCTCACGAACATGTACTAAAAAAATTGATATTCAGATAAAGTGCTGGTGGTTGAATATCGGTGAGTGAGTCCCAAATATTGTCTGTAAATTTCACCCAAATCCTCCGCGTAATTAACGCGCGCTGGCAGTGTTTAAGGCCAGTTAAATTCCGTATTGTCTTCAACGCGGTACTAGTAAAATCTGGCATCCCCGGTCGGCCTTGTTTCATTGAAATTGGTACTGGATAACACCATGTTTTCATACCGTCTAAGTGATCACTGACATTTTGTGATGAAAAATACTGCCCGGAAAGTATTCGTCTGATATCAGTAAAGTAGAGATCTTTTAATGAAATCATGTCATTTAACACTGAGTGGGATAGGTAAAATAATTACTTCCTCCTAACCCTAAATCTGATATTGGTCAGTGCGTGGTTTATTTTGACGTGATTCCAAAAATATTTGACTTGAAATTCTTCACATTCGAACACTTCTAGGTAAGACGGCACGATAGTCCTATCTTCAATTTCTTATTATAGACCATGACAGCTTATGATCAGTAGCATGGAATCCTAATCGTATACAGTGATCAAATGTATATCCATCAATATGCATGGCAAGTGGAAATCATTACTAATTTGTCTATTGAAACTACCCCTTATAAAGACTGCAGGGAACACATCTAATGTTACTAACGTACAGCCAGGACATGCAACACGAGATATCTCAATACAGCACAATAAGTTTATGAATGCCAATATATTGCATACCAGAGAACTAGGTGAACGCTGTTGGATCGACCACGATCAGCAATACACCATAGTTACAACTGTGTGTATATGTCGTCGCTATATAGCTGAAATATCACTGAACGCGACGTTAAACCTCAATTCTCTCTCTATCCTGATTGTCATGCTGGATGCAGTCATCAGGGGTAGTTCGTTGTAGAGCGAGATTTCCCTCAGTTAGCTATAGGTATAGACCAATTTGATAATTCCCCGTTATCGTGGTTTCTATAAATATGGATGTTCTATAATTCTTCGACTGCTGTCGACCATAGATATCCTGTTTGGTCAAGATAGTCTCAATCTTCTCGTCTGTGTCGATCAAGTTTGGTCAAGATAGTCTCAATTCTCTTGTCTGTTGTTCACCATAGACCTGCGGTTTGCTCAAAATAGTCTGGATCTTCTTGTCTTCTGTCGACCATAGATATCCTGTTTGATCAAGACCGTCTCAAACTTCTCCTGCTGTCGACCATAGACCTCCAGTTTTGTCAAGATAGTTTCAATCTTCCCGTCGGCTGTCAACCATAGATAACCGGTTTGGTCAAGATAATCTCAATCTTCTCGTCTCATGTCGACCGTAGATATCTGGTTTGGTCAAGATAGCCTCAATCTTCTCGTCTCATGTCGTCCGTAGATATCTGGTTTGGTCAAGATAGCCTCAATCTTCTCGTCTCATGTCGACCGTAGATATCTGGTTTGGTCAAGATAGCCTCAATCTTCTCGTCTCATGTCGACCGTAGATATCTGGTTTGGTCAAGATAGTCTCAATCTTCTCGTCTCATGTCGACCGTAGATATCTGGTTTGGTCAAGATAGCCTCAATCTTCCCGTATACCGTCAACCATAGATACCCGGTTATGTCCAGATAGTCTCAATCTTCTCGTTTGCTGTCGATCATAAGACATCCAGTTTGATCAATATAGTCTAAAACACGTCGTCTTATGTCGACCGTAGATATTCGGTTTGGTGAAGAAAGCCTCAATCTTCTGTCTATTGTCGACCATAGATATGCAGTTTAGTCAAGATGTAAAGAGAAGTATGATGACAAAGCTAGGTAAATGGGATAAAGCTAACATTGCAACACGCTTTATAGTAGCTAGTAAAATGAAATGTTCTGAACACATAACCTACTTTATTACGGCTCAATATTCAGCCGGCTTAGACATGTGCCGTAATATCATTTGCTTACAGCGGCATGTAATCTGTTTTTAGACAGATCCCTATGATGAAATTCTATAAAATCTGCTACCGTTTTCCTTGAACAGAAGATGATATTTTCCAAATCGATGGTTTTAGCCTCAATGGTTGCATTGTTCTCTATTCAAAGAGATACATACGCCCTGTTCAATATAGCACACGTTCGCATTGGCATTGATGGAGCTGTCGGAGTTGAAAAGACATAGAAAACACCAATATACAACCCTGTCTTCGCACTCGAGAAAAGACTACTCCAAATTAGTCCGGGAGCCAGGATCGGCTTTTGGTGAGAGTGTTCACCCCATCGGCAAGAAAATTTCCATTAATACCATGACTTTCTACGGCTATGGGGGGTATTACCCAGGGTGGATGTAGAGATCCAAAGTGGTGCAGTTTTGTTCTATAGCGGGGATATTTTCCACTACTGACATTCAGTTTACTTTGACAAAAATGGGGGTAGGTGTATTTTAATCGCCGTAGCCTTTTTGTTATCGGCCTAATCTGATTAAACGGTATCATATATTAATCACAAATAGTAGCAGAGTTATATGTTATCAAGATTTGTTCCTGTATTATGTCCTTGTAACGTCACTTGGGGACCATATCCAAATGTCAACTGAAAACATTGCTCCCCTTTAGAAAAGGGGTAGGTGTATTTGTATAGCTATATCTCCTTTATTATTGAACCATTCTTTGTAAACGTGATGAAATTTTGCTCCGTGTTACTTCGCGAAGTTTTTTGATACTTAAGATCGTGGTTGTATCCCTACCATATGGTGTATTTGGAGGTGATATTCAAATGAAATTTTATGAGAAAAATATATTGCCTCTTAAAAAACGTGCATGTGTGATTGAACTGCCATATCTTTCTTAATAATGGCCCTATCTGTCTGAAATTCGTTATATTTATTCCGCATTTATGCCATTGCCATATACAACCACGATTCGTGTTTGTATCCCAACCTAGTATGACCTACTTGGGGGCCGTATCCAAGTGTCAACTTGAAGAAAAAAAATTCTCCTTTCCAAAATGGGAGTATGTGTAAGTTTGTTGCTATATCCTTCTTATTACTGATCCAAGTATGTCTGAATATCCTAATATAATTCTCAACAGTACTTAGCAGTGTATTTCGGTTAGTACCTTTGCTTTATCGTTCAACCGTATGATGTAATTGGGGATTGTATTCAAATTTCACTCGAACAAATCTACTCCGTCTTGAAAAAGGGGTTATGTGTGAATGACCCGCTACATATTTCTTAATAATTATTTGGATGTCTAAACTGCCTCATTTATTACTCAGCAGTTAAAAGCGAAATTATATATTAGCGAGATAGATGGTAGTTTTCCAATTCTATAACGTCGTCTGGGGACCATATTCAAATATCAAATCGAAAACGTACTCGCGGCTGCTGAAAGGAGTATGTTTGATTAGTAATATTTTTTTCAATACTGATCCAATCTGCCTGGACTGTATTGTGTATTAGTGAACACTGTTATCAAATTTTTATCATATCTAACTGAGATTCGTTTTAAAATAAAAACTGAATAAACTATTCTTTGTTGACATATGGGAGAGGAGATTACATAGGTAATAGGTTCAGCATATCTTCTTAATGAATAATTCGTCTGTAACTTTTTTACTATATATCTCTTAAGAACAACTGCATCAGTTATTCACAGAGTTAATAATTGTAGTTCAGCTCTTCATTTGACTGCCAAATATGAGTTTCCCTGAGACTTGTAAAAGCTACAGAATGAGTGATACAATAAATCCAGGTTACTTTAATATCATTGCATATTTACTTGCCGCATACAGTATCAGTGCTAAATTCAAAATGACGGCCTTGGCCATCGTCAGAAATGTTAATTATTCCATGAAATTGAGGGAAATTTCTGTTCTCATGTACACCTCCAGCTTCATAAAATTTATTGCAACAGTTTCATGTGGATTTTTCAGCTTCTTTAATTAAGCTTTCCACTGGAGCTTCGTCCATAAATTACGAAACAACCATTTATCTTATTCAAAATGCACATTCGCCAAGCAAATATTCACCGCATTGCTAATCAAGTTGGACGATTCAATACGAAGTAAATTTCACATTTTTAAAAGGTCCCTTGAATCTGAATTGGGTTCCTTTATCTGTGGAAGAGAGACACTTGATCACTGATCAGGCGAAACTGGTCCCAAGATGATGAGCTTTGATGTGAAACATTGGATTTTGATAATTGTGCATTCACGAGGTTTAGATAAATGACCCGAATAATTAACCGACATCTTGTCCCTTTCATATTCATTTTATCTCTGATTATTAGTGCACGACTTTATATTCCAAAATGATTAAAACGGAAACTTTGGTGCATTCAGCCTTGATTGCGACAAGTATATTCATCATTATTAGGGCAAGTCATTTGCCCTCAACATGTCAATTTAATTAATAATGATGCTGACTCCATTCATCGAGTGTCAATATTAATCTTCTGTCCTTAATTACGGTCTACCATCCGCTGACTGTAACCAACAAGACTTATACGTAGCTTCAAAACGTAGCTGATTGGGTGCTCAATATTGAGCTATGAACGTGTGAAGAGTTAAACGAATAGCTCGATTATTTCCTAAAAAGTATGAATGATGTGAATTATGCTTCTGGTATTTTTTTTCTTCTTCTTGGAATCAGAAAACGGCGGTTACGCTGGGGCCGGGGAGGGGGGGGGTGGGGATGGAGAGGGGTCAAGTCTGATAATATGAGACTTGAAAAATGTCAATTAAGCTCAGGCCATGCTGAAACGATGGTAAAGAGTTAGACGTGTATTCGAGTTCCGAGAAACGCTCCCCGGTAAGCGTGATTCGTGCGTCTGGCCGTAGACGTGTAATATCGGATCTTTTGCACGAAGTATAGTAAAAATATATTCTTCAAAATAAACCGGGATAAAAAGTTTCCGGTATGATGTGTTGTAGAGAGAGTTTGCTGTTCGGTTTTTGAAAACAATACATATATATTAAAGAAGCAGTTGCTTTGCGGTTATTACTGCTGTTCTAAGGAGATTTTCAACAACTATAATTGGGTAACTCCAGCAGATAAGCCACTCTGTACTAAAGATACTGATCCACCACGCATTAGTTATTTATATCGTATCATATTGTTCTTCTGTGATTAACGAAGTTCTTTTCAATGCATTACCTATGTGATCAGTCTTGGAAGGTAAAATGGACTGAATATTCCCTGGCACTATGTAATCTCCCGTAACACCATATTACCTATTTATTTGTGTTCATTTGTATATTGAATACAGACCATGTGATATCATGCGGTTAATATACAAGAACACTTTTACTCTTACTTATACTGACCAATTCTGAATATTGGTTAATGCTTAGACGTAATGAATCAATAATCATTGGAATGTAATTATATCCATATCGTCTTTGCGGGAGGGAGCGTTTTATTCCTATCAGTAATTCTGAGACCTTTGTTATCATCGGTTGAAAAGAAAAGAAAAATGCCGGCACTACGTTACTCTGTCAATAGTGCGGAGTGGTCGGAAATGAATTTTATACAGATTAGACAATATTTAAGGGGGATATAAATTTTTAATTACATATACACCCGTCTTCCATAGGGTTCATTTTTTGTTCAATTGACAGGTGAATATTACCTCCAAGTGACATCATACAACTGGGATAAAAAAAACACATGTGACAATAATAAACACCAAGCAAAATGCTGAACTCTATATGCTCAGAAAGATTGGATTACGGCCATTGAAGTACACGAACCCCTTCTCTGAATAGGAATATTTTTTTTAAGTTGATATTTGAATACGGCCGCTGAATGATGTCCTACATTGAGATACAAAACCAAATCCTGATTGTGTATAACTTTGGCATATATAATAAATAGTGTATAATAAATTTCAGACACTTACGGTTATTAATAAGAAAGATATGTCAGTTTATTCACACATGCCCCCTTTTTCAATTGGATGATTTTTTTTGTTCAAATAACATTTGAGTTTAACCCCCAATTGTACAATAGGATTCGAATGCAATTACAACCTTGGATATTAAAAAACTGCACCACGCAGAACTGAACAATAAATAATGATGTTTAGATAGATGTGATCAGTGTTGAGAGATATATAGCAATTCAAATACATATATCCCCTTTTTTTGAAAGGGAGTATTTTTTTTTCAGGTGACATTTGGATATGGTCCCCACGTGACGCCACACGATTGGATTACATAAACAAATTATCATATTATATAACTCATGACTGCTCAGACCGATTGGGCTATAAATAAGAAAGAATGGGTTGTTTAAAGTCACCTACCCCCTTTTTCGGTGGAACAAAACGAATATCTATACGGTGTCATTTCAGCAGCAATAAAAAAAATCTGCACCACTTTGGAAGTCTACATCTACCCTGGTTGATACCCTCAATGGTCATAGATATTCATGGTATAGATGAAAATTATCTTGCCGGTGGGGTGAACAAATTTCTAAAATAAGGCCTTTTTTCAACTTGGCTCGCGGACTAAATTGACCGTTTGGCTCCAGCTGAGGATCTAATGCGGCACTAGTTAGTACAATATAGTGACTTGAATATACAATGGATGTTTTGTGGGATCTAACGAAGAACGTGATGCGACAGATCACATGTGTTACAGATATGTATCTGCATAGAATAGTACATTCCCTTATCTAGACCTTATTGACTCTCTAAGGCTATTCATTGTATCAGTGTTCAAGGAAATTGACCGCCGATATATGTCAGAATTACAACACATATAAGGGAAGTGGGAAGAGGTGCCGACATACTGACTGCGTCACATGACTTCACAGAATAGTCCTCTGGTTAACCTATTCTAAAGCACATACCAAGAATCTAACAATTCGTGATATGTGTTGTATCTCAGGTACGCTTTTATTGTACCTGTTCATGTGGCAACTTGGATGATATGACCACACGGCCTCTAGCAACGGCATAAGCGGTATTAGATACAAATCTAGAGAGCTATGATGGAAATGCTCTGACAACTCGTATACTGGTAATTGGTGAGCTGTTTCGCTGTGACAACTCGTACATTGGAGATTGGTGAGCTGTTTCGTCGTCAGATGTAAATGACGGCATTTAACACAAAAGACTAGTCTGTAAGGCCCGACGTCGACCCAGCATCAACTTCCCACAAGTGCCAACATATATCAAAGACCAAAAGGTCTGTACAGGGGGCGGGCCTCGGGGACGAAACGTCCACCAGCAGAATCTCGCCATATACAGGAAAAATTACAACACATATAAGGGAAGTGGGAAGAGGTGCCGACACACTGACTGCGTCACATGACTTCGCAGAATAGTCTTCTGGTTAACCTATTCTAAAGCACATACCAAGAATCTAACGATTCGTGATATGTGTTGTATCTCAGGTACGCTTTTATTGTACCTGTTCATGTGGCAACTTGGATGATATGACCACACGGCCCCTAGCACCGGCATAAGCAGTATTAGATACAAATCTAGAGAGCTATGATGGAAATACTCTGACAACTCGTATACTGGTAATTGGTGAGCTGTTTCGCTGTGACAACTCGTACATTGGAGATTGGTGAGCTGTTTCGTCGTCAGATGTAAATGACGGCATTTAACACAAAAGACTAGTATGTAAGGCCCGATGTCGACCCAGCATCAACTTCCCACAAGTGCCAACATATATCAAAGACCAAAAGGTCTGTACAGGGGGCGGGCCTCGGGGACGAAACGTCCACCAGCAGAATCTCGCCATATACAGGAGGCATAAACCTGTAAAACAGGGCTATACCACCAAGCGCCTTCACTCAAAATTTCTCAAATTTGGCGATATATGTCGCATGCTGATAGTAAAATACAAGCGTAGCGTGCAAGATTAGTGGCGTTAAGTTTCGTAACTTGTGCCTTATTTCGCTTAGCACAGGGATAGGTGCCAAATAAACCTATGTACTTCAAGATCCACAAGTTGTTCAAATGAACACAATCAAAACGTGACTGGGATACATCATTCTTTAGATACTTTACAACGAAAATCATATATGGACTAGGAAAAATAATCAGCAATACGGATAAGGATAGTTTTGGAAAATCACGATGTCTTGCTGGCATGACTGTTAATACAATCAACAGCAATATATATCCTTACTGAACTTCAAAATCAACTACATTTAACGCTATCTGGCCTGGGCTTTTTGAGACGTAACCTGGCCTAGGGTGGGGGCCGAAATGCACCCCGCCCTCCCCCCCCAAATTATTTTTTCTTACCCCTTGGGCTAGGGGGCTGAAATTTACCACACTATACCCTTGGGTCCAGATCTAGCAGAAAATGTAACCAAATCCAAGATGACCGCTTTGATGACGTCACAGTGACGCCATTTTCCGATTTTTTTTATTTATGCAATTTTTCCGCAAAAACTGCATGATAAATTAGTAAATATTAATGTGATGTGAAATAAAATAGTTTTTTCCCCACTTTCCGTCGCGCAGAAGCAGAAATTTTGAAGAAATAAGGCAAAAACATCACTTTTCTGGTACCCCACGTGAGCGCCATCTTGAATTTACCCATGATATTCTGCTCGGAGGGGATTATGCAAATAGGCTCAAAATGACTCCAATATGATAAACTATAAAGTCAAGGAGTTTCAGCTCTCTATTTTTTGTCGTTCCGGAGATAACGCAGAAAGTTTGGTAGGAGGGGGAGCCATTTCGCCCCCCCCCCCCCCAGGCCAGGTAGGGTTAAGATGATTCGCATTCAGCCAGTGAGCTGGGATTGTTTCTGTGTGTGTGCGTGAATACAAAAGTATGCAACACCAAACGTATGATAGGGATCAGACGAAAATATCTCAGAATTGAAAGACCTCTTCTCTCATGAGCCTAAAGCCGTATATCAAACCAGCTGTGAGCCAACGGTACTCTTAAGAACGGCTGTTCTAATTTTCGTTCTATGCTTGCATGAAAATCGGTGTTATCTGTCGAACAAAATTGTGATATTGACAATTCGTTGTGAACGACGGCTGAATACGGAATGTCGGATCTGATGACTGTACCGTAATCCGACATCCATTAGACAATCGTCATTCATCTGGATTTTTCAGTAGGCATTGTTAAGGATGTCCGCTGGTGGTACATCAAAGTAATTAACTTTTTGAATGATGTGTGTTGTTGCTTTCATAATTGTGTAATATGACGAAAAACAAAGAAAAACATATAGGTTGGTGTGCATTTTTTAGCTGTAGGCAACCTTAAGCGGACTGACCCATGCTCAATTTGATAACCCAGAAAGCATAGGGAATAGCCCTAGTTTTGAAGCATATTCATGAAAAATTCATACAAATAATATTTAACTTTTTCTTATATTCTAACTGTTTGCAGATAATCATAATGTCTATACAAATTTAGCAAATTGGATGGATGTTGGTGTGCAAAATTCTCGGCTAGAAGGCTTTTAAAGGAAATTCCCATCTCTTAATCCAGGGAAGGGACATAACCCAATAGAAAAACAGGCAAAATGGCTGCCAAATTCAAAAACCACCAGCGGACATCCATAAACTGTTTAATCATGAAGTTGTGATCAATTAAAATGAAATGCAACCGGTTCACCTAATTCCAGTGTAGTAAATCGCCTGAGCACGGCTTGCGATATTCCCTAATATTCGCCGCCAAAAATGACTCAACACGTCAGGTTGGCTGACTTTTCCGCTCAGACATATGTAAAATTCAGCAAACATTCATTTTCATTTTTTCTGGATACGACTGGCAGAAATAAGGTCACTCCGACCGACAGAATCGCAGCTAATGGCAATCAAATTGGCTAAGTTTGTTTTATTTCTTGTTAAATTTGGAAAGATCTTTCTGATATTTTTTAGAGTAAAATATTATAGAAACTTTTTAAAATTCATCACAATCCATTTCTCTCACATTAGGGTATGATGAACAATGAACGTTCACCGGAAGTCAATCCATATTACACCCTTGGACTTCCAACAATCAATGGCTTTTTGTGACCTGCATGTGTGTGGATATGCCTCCTCTCTACTGCTGAGCCATCATTTACCCTTACAAGTATTTTCTATGTGCAGGACAACAATATCCGGATCCGAGCAAATAATCTTTGACGGTGTGTGCCATGTTTAACTAAAGTCTGACATTCGGTTGCTTGTTCCGATGGAGACAAATTATCTGCAAACAAACTGGTCATCTTTAAAAGTGCTCTTTCTTTACATGGTTATTTAACTTCCATCTGGGGGCATTGGGAAGCGAATAAGAATATCTAGAGGACAACAAGGCTGTTATACTCATTTCTTTCTCGATCATTGCGCATCACTCTGACATACTGTTTACTTTCTCCCACAAGAGAATATCACTGCAAGTTTGTCTGTTGAACTATATCTGAGAAACGAGGGAACGTATCTAATGTTACTATTTACAGTTTGTATAAGATTGCCATGCATAAATTGCTTTAGCTGTGTGTTTAGGGTATTTTCTGTATACTTCCAAATGACGCAATAGATATCGAGCTCTCACAATTGCCCAGTGTTTAATTAATCCATTATCTGAGGAGGAGTTTTGTTTATATCGTTTCCGTAGTCAGCCAATCAGTGTCATTAGGATGACAAATTGACATCCCAACCTCTCTTCAATGACTCTTCGAATTTCCTGTGATCATTGCCTTGTTGTATATTGAATACACGAATCACCCATGGTGTTTTTCAAACACTGCATATGATGTATTTGATATACACTACGGCTGATCCCTTTTCCCGGATTAGGTCAAGCTCGAATAATTCGACAAGTTTCATGATCACAAGAGACAATGTATACCAAATATCGGAAAGATATTGTGCTCGAGGCGACGAAGCCCTCCTGAGTGCAATATCGTGCTAATATTTGGCATACATTGTCCAGTGTCTATGATGCAGCTGTTTTATTCAATGACCATCTGAGCCTGATTGTGCAGCTCTGCCTCTTTTCGATCTAATCTGGGAAAAATAGATCGATTTACTTTTAAAATACTCCATATGCAGTATTTGAATCACCACGGGTGACTTGTGTAGTGAAGTGGGGGGTTGGGGGGGGGGCTGAACTCTATATCCCCCATGTTAAAAAATGGATTGGTGCCACCTTAGATAGGATTATAACATTATAACAATGCTGTCTCAAAAAGTGTGTGGGGGGAGGGCTGAAGCCCACCCAGACCCCTTTGCTCCGCGGTCATTGAATATATTACAAGGAAACGATCGAAGTAAATTTGAGAAGTCATTGAATAATGGCGCGTGCCCCCTTGAAAATAATACACTTTTAAAACCCAAATGTTAGATTTAATATCTAGAGGGTTGGAGGAGGGAAAGCATTTATGAAAGTGTTATATTCACCACTTTTAAGTGTTGGATGCAACAGCTTAAAATGTTGCATTCAACACTTAAAAGTGGTGAATACAACACTTTCTAAATGCTTTCCTTCCTCCAATTCTCTAGATGTTAAATTTAACATTTGCGTTTTGAGAGTGTACCTTGTCAGTATCTGGCACACAATGTCTTGGGTCATCATGTTACTAAATGCAGGGAAATATTTAAATAAGTCATGCACTACAATGCTAGTAGTTTGAGACTTCTTGGAACTTTTAAGAGGCATTAAACTGCCGACAAGATGGTTTATATATGAATGGAATTACTTTTCGGTTAAAAAGAAGAGAGGGCAATTGAGATATAACGGATATGAATGTCCTCCTA
Organism: Hanleya hanleyi; assembly: GCA_036873755.1. Classification (NCBI taxonomy): domain Eukaryota; kingdom Metazoa; phylum Mollusca; class Polyplacophora; order Lepidopleurida; family Hanleyidae; genus Hanleya; species Hanleya hanleyi. The sequence continues at coordinate 192,426 of JAVTVY010048979.1, read as the reverse complement.
AATTGGTAGGGATCTCCAAAAATCATAATATGTGTGCGAGGGAAAAATATTAGAAACTCGTCCACCAAACATTTCTGCGTCCTCAATGGCAAGAGCCGTTTCACCAGTCCATGCCATCACTATAGCCCATAGATTTTTTATCAAAGAAGCTAACAGATCAACGGACCGCAGACACAAATTGATAGTAGTGTTGCTAATGTACAGGGACCATAATCTACAGGCCCCTATTTCCATCTCAATAGTGTATTCAAACACTGATCGCTTGTGTTGATATTTGTCTCGGTTTCCCTTCAACTACTTCCGTTAGCTTTCAAAAAGGTAGTGCATTCCGTATTGTTTTTGAAAACTGCAAGGATGAGTCACTGTAGCTGCTTGTCAGGGTCAAATAAAAGCTATCGTAAAACACGATCTATACATTAGAGGGACTAAGAGATCACAGGGCACCGACAATTGCGTGGGCCCAACAACATGTGTGTCCAGCTCTTGATATCTTGTATCCACTTGCTCAATGCCCACATAGAAAGAAATCGTTTTTTGTGTGTGGAAGTGATATGTTATATTTGTCGCAAAGAGAGTGCTTTTCATGCATATTTCAGCATATTCCATCTTTAAACCCAAATAAACGTCTCGAGAATATTGATGAGAGAAACCTTCGTGGGGCTCTCAATTGCAAGCTGTCTGTCAGATATGACAATAACGTCGTCTGATCACATGTATTCTTGTATGACATGCCAGCAGTGTATCTGGTAAAATACTGAAAAAGTTTCCAGATGTTTTCACGAAGCTGAAAATTTCTCAAATTTGGCGATACATATCGCAATGCTGACAGCAAAATACGAATGTATCATGCAAGATCTATGGCGTTACATTTCGTAACTTGTGTCTAATTCCGCTAAACCCGGGGCTGGGGGCCGTGTGAACCCATCTATTGCAAGATCCACATGGTGTCCATATGGACAGTCACAATCAAAGCGTGACAGATACATCGAACTGTGGATAACGACTTTAACGAAATCGTGTCGATTAGTAATACTGATCAGCGATACGGATTTGATATTTTGGAAACATTATGATGTCTTGGCGGCTTCAATGAAAATTGTTAGTGGCTTCTATTTTGCAGAAAACTAGCCTATTTTCATGTATACTATGATTTATTTTTTAGGTTGGTGCTGATGCTGTTATATGAAATAGGTCTTTGGATTATGGATGCGGAAATTCTTTCATGTACGACGGTTGAATAATGAATGACGGACTAGACGATTGTAACTCATAAAATAGTCCACTGTCTCGCTATCTGGACGCTAACATAAGCTAACAGTTTGAATGAGAGTAGATGATGCAGCAAATATAGTGAACGCTGGGCATCACAATCCAGAATCGGTGTTATCTGTTCATTTTCTAGCTTACGATCGTGCCATGTTCGGTGTGAATTATCGTACATTGTTGAGAAGTAGCTAATTGTTTTATCTTTCATCTTAGCCCGAGGACAACATCTGCATTACATATTTTCTTTTTTGGAGACAGTAGCGAGAAATTTCTTTGGGATATAAATTTGCGGCAATATGTTTGTCGTAATTAACGTATTTTTCTGCTGTGGCGATTTTATGTCGGTGTTTTGACCATACTCTATGGCTGTGCTTCTTTTTCAACTGTTACTCTCATAATCCTCTTGCGAGATATATCAATCAAGTTGTTAAACCCGAAGACAAGGGTAAAACAAGATACTGGTAATATTAGCTTGGTTTGAAGAATTGCCGGTGTTACAATGGGGAATATTTCCCCTATGTTTGTTTAGAAACAAAGCATTGGCTTTATAAATCTTGGTACCTACAGGCAAACTACATTCTAGAAAAACGTCTTTCTCCAAAATGAAGAGCACTGGTAAAGAAAAGCTGGTGGTGGTTTCATTTTGATGTTTACCTGGTATAGGTTAGAATGGATGCAAAAAAGGATCAATGCGATGGCATATCCACCAATTAATATAGCATAACGATCATGAACCTTAATTGAGGGTTTGCAAAACTAGGCCTAGGCCACCATCAGTAGGAATCTGGTCTGGTGACAAATTCATTCGTGGTGTAACTATTGGAAAGAACTATTTGTACGAACATAATTGGATCTACTCACCGAATAATGTGGACAAATAGTTTACGGTCCCTCATCAGTAAAAGGGCTTTGGTACATGACTGGATGGTTTCAATCGGCAAGCTATTGTCAAAACATGATTGGACCTATTTTACCTTAACACTGGATCAAGAAATATGATTCTGTTCAATAATCGTGTGGTATAAATTTAAAACGTCTGCCTAATATCTCTCAAGTGAGGTTGTGTTATCATTATTGAACCTACTTTTATCGTCAAGTCGGGCTATCCTAGATAGAGCTTATTGTGACTATACCATTGGTGTATGTTATGTAATTTTGCTAAAGTAACCTATAATCCTACAAGAGATATTGTGCGGACAGCAGTGAAGCTCTTAAACCAGATGATTTGACTTCTAATATTACGGTGCATGTAGGTCAACCGCCAATCTCCGATTGGCTTCTTGACCATCGCCAATTGCATATGTGGTTGGGTTTAAAAAGGTTATAATACTGAAGGACATACTGTGGTTCAATGTTACATCACTTATAACTTGACGTTTTGACTCGTCAACGTCACACATTTTCACGTTCTCGCGAATACATAAATGCATTTGTCGCGAATGCATAAATGCATTTGTGGCGAAAATATAAACAGTTTAGCTTTCATCCTTCTAGAGATATCTATTTAATAACATTGAATATTGTGTGCGGTACCTAGAAGAAAAGAAATCGAATATAATATATGAATGACAGGCTGGTGTTTCTTTCAGGCTATGGTACCCATGTCTATAATATAGTTCTAATGAATCTCCAATAATTCTCTATTGTATCCGAAAATAAATCTGTTAAGTACGCTTTCAATATACACGTGCATATGAGGTAGAGGTAGCCTGCGTAGTTGTATCTTATTGTGCTGCCTCGGACCATGATGTGTTACCTAATCTTCAATAATAATTGTCTTGACCATTTCAGATCAGTTATATATTATATGATATAATGTGATCATTCCATACTGTATGGAAACAGATCTGTTATATATTATACGCTATAAGGTGATCAGTTCTTATTATAGGGAATCATATCTGCAAACAGGCCGATTGGTCGTGGCAGCAGCAACAAATGGTACCTCCTTAGTTTGGTGTTGATTTTATGCCTTGCCTCCTTAAGGTTGTTTGAGCACTGCCAGACAATGGCAGTTGCAGTAAGCCACTGTTTGACGCACGTAAAATGACTGTTTTCAAATGCATTCAGCCTAGTCCACATGAAAAGTTACTAAGGATTGTCGCTGCATTAACTTTCATTGAATTTTGTACAACATAAATCATCATTTCGTGATGGCACACAGGTTACGGCTGTGGGCGATACCTTATGTATGCATGATGACCTCTTGCTCATAGCTAAACCGTCTCAACATGAAACAGATTATCATGTGCATGACAAATGGAAAAAGCCGGGGGCATCTGATATGAAGGCAGAATATTTTGCCAGTCATGATGCTATTATATTGGATAAAAGTTCCACCAAAGGTCGTTTTCCGAGAATAGTTTAATAACTTGTCCTCCCCAGGGATATATGTGGTCTTACTCTCTGATTATAACTTGTATTCATCTTCGATCTCGCCGCTCACCTGCAGTGGAAATCGATTTCAATACAATTATGATGCCCTCAGGATTTCTTCCGCACTGGTGAATCCTGGGCTCCGGTCATTGTCTGTCGATGTTGAAGTATGTCTAGAACGATGTATGTCTATTCTATATCAATAATAATAAGATATTAATAGAACAATCCAGAACACGCAATACATGCAAAAACAAATTTGGCCGTTCTTCAATCCAGTTTCATTATATTAAAAAGAGTGAATTTAGGTAAGGGGTTTCCTACAATTATGTGGGGTTTCTTTTACTCCTTATTCAGCACCAATACATTCTTTCCAAGACAGTTATTGCATTGGAGTGTTTCTGACTTCCAAAATCACGATTTGTGGTAATTTATACACCAAAACTTCGCAAGCCAGGTATTGAGGGAAAAGTAGCTGGAGACGTCGTCATATTGGAAACGTATATGCATTATTTGTTTATATGTTGCTACGAGTGACGCCGTGTTTGTCGTTTAAAACATGTCTACAGTTTAACGCCAATGGATTACAAGCGTCTAGTCCGTCATTCATAATCCAGCCGTCGTCCATTAGAGAATATCCGCGTCCATAATCCAAAGACCTATTCCATTTCCATATAACAGTATTAGCACCAAATTCAAAAAGACAAAAGTATACATAAACATAGGCTTGTTTCCTGCAAGAGAGAAGCGGTCAACAATTTTCAATGATGCCGGCAAGACATCATGATGTTCCAAAATATCAAATCCGTATCGCTGATCAGTATTCTTAATCCATAATATTCGTTATAGAGTCGTCATCTAAAAATGATGTACCTCAGTCACGCTTTGATTGTCACTGTTCATATGAGTACCATGAGGATAATACCATAACACGAATTACGTCCTATCAAACATACCAATGTAACATTAACAAGATTATATTAATGTACGAACCCATGTACTTCAAGATCCGTATGTTCTTCACATGAACAGACACAATGCAAGTGTGATTGAGATACATCAGCTATATAACCAATCTCAGTAAACTCAGACATAATATCCCGCGGTATTCCCCTGATTTACAATCTTGGTTTACCTGGATGGCTAGATAACGACTTCACAATGCAAATGATATGGATTAAGAAAACTGATAGCAATACGGATTTAATATTTTTGAACCATAATGATGTCTTGTCGGCATCATTGAAAACTGTTAACCGCTTCTCTCTTGCCTTCTTGAAAATGACGTCACAGTGACGTCATTGTGACCTCATTGGAGAGGCCATTTTAGATTTTTTTTTTTTTACATTTTCTGGTAGAGATTGGCCCAAGGATATAGTATTGTAATTTCCAGTCTCCTAGCTCAAGAGGTAAGAAAGCTATTTAGGAAGGGGAGGGGGGAGGGGTGCGGAATGCCCCCCCCCCCTCCCTCCAGGCCAGGCCAGGTCCCAAGAACCTGGGTCAGATAGGGTTAATGGACGAATGATGAATATTGAATGACGGTCCTTGCTCGTATCAAGAAAAATCTGCAGTAAAAATGAATGGCAAATGTTGTCTTCCAAATATACAGTACTCTTAAATGTCACATCAGAAAGTTACCACAGTCGTCAGACCTGCAGATGAAGCCACGAGCGTAATTGGTTTAATGTCAAATCTGCAAATCGAAATATCGATATTGTGCCAAATAATTCACAGAATCTTAAGAAAAATCTGTGTTACTTTATGACGATGAGCGTCTGCCAATGCTAAACACTGATAGCAAACATAATATGATATTTTTCCGATTTGTATATGTGCATGTTAAGAGACAATTCTACTATAACATATGACAGTAGCAGTGGCCAATTTACTTTGATCTTCCCTGTGTCTACTTTTCCCAGTGATTAAGAATGTCGCTTTGTTTAGATATAGTATTTTCATATAAAAATTTGAAACTGATGGGCTCGAAAGTTCGAATGATTCTGTGCCGCGTTTGTACGAAAATATGTGGATTGATGTGCCAAAGACAAATCACATAAGAACCTATACTAAACGACTAGTACTGAATATTAGGAACACGTCTCAGTCTTGCTGACACTTGAGACGAAATACATCTTTTACTCTGGCCAGGGCCTCTTAATGAATTCTGCTCCAGTCGACCTGGGATGATCAAGCGCCACGTTCAAAAGTCCCGATATATGGTCGTCTACTTAACATACTAATCCATTATAAATCACAATGAAAATGGATAATTCCGCTCTTGTGTTTGGCGCATCGGACAGCTGCATTCGATAGGCAATTGGCAAAATGCGGAGAATTGTGATCATTAGGTCACATTATGTAGGATGAAACAATGAATTGTAATGTATAGAAAAGACTGTTACATGAACAAATTGTCACCAGAACCATGATAATCCAGAAGTGGGCAGTCTAGGCGATGGTGTTCCAGAGGATGGACCGGAAGCTCCGTTTATATGAGACATTCACGGTCTGAGGCCATTCCATGATCAGTTGGTCCACAAAACCATATTTTGTATAGCATGCATGCAGGTTTCTCTAAATGGCCGTTCAGTTACACGGGTTTGGTGGGCAAGAGAGCTGCATATTTTGAGAGAAAAACGTATAATTTAGTGCTGATTCAGGGCATGCGCTAGAAACTATTTACGCAACATTAAATTGAAACATTAAAACGCTAAATTTGACAGGTCCAATTCAGTGACCTGTAAACACTAAGTGGAACAAACAGTCGTCGCAATATCCATAGAAATGATAATGCATCGCTCCGTGTTTATGAATGATTATGAATTTAAGAAATAATGTTTTCATAGGCGTGCTCAATGCTTATTTTACGCACGGTTAGTTTGGGAAAGTTTATATTTTAGGGCAAGGACGAAGCCCGCTCCCTAAAATTTATAAACTTTCCCAAACTAACCGTGCGTAAAGTCACCATTGAACACGCTTATGAAAACATTATTTTTATTCTATCGCTGTACTCAAATTGATTATCTACAAAGATTATAATGAAAGGTTGAAAATCTATGGTAAATCTTGACATCCTTTCTCCCCTTTATTGGAAAAACTCGTCCACTGTTATTGGCATGTCTCAGTTGGCATCGTGCCAATATCAGTTGACGAGTTTATGTGGTCTCTCAAATGGGGAGTGTAATAACTGCGGGGTTATAATCAGACTGCTCCATATCGCCAAGAGCTGCAAAAAGCTTTTGTCTCTCACATGAATCAGACTTGAATAGGTAGAATAATATACCGAGATAAGCATGCCAATCTTGTATTATCTTGGGCCTTTTATCATAGTCAACCAGGATCCATAATGTCACTACGAAATCAATCACCATGCAAGGACATCACCATACACTGACAGACCAAATATAACAATTTGTAAAGGCTAATTTTATTAGTACGTTTATTACTTAAATACTCTTTATACAGGCTCACCATGCCTTCAAGGTATATTCGTGACTATAGGTAATAACTTTACCGTTCAGAGTCATAAGGATGATGTTACATTGTTTGATATAAACCTTATTTTCTTAATATTTTCTTTCTCATATTTACTTAATGCATACGTTATCGATTTCTGGAATATAAGTCAACCAGTACAGTTCGCATCCAAGCAGATAGATGTAACCGATTAAATGAACCACACGCTGATATACCATGACCTAGCTGCACTATTCGTTCGACTCAACTTTGTTCCATCCTCCCCCCACCACTGCAAGAATCCCTTGACATATTGCACGGTCACCGTAGCAAAGCTGTGACTGAAATTTCTAATTGTGCTGTGCATAGATATGACTTGGAACTTTATCAAGTGATCCTGCTAAATTTATCAGTTCGGTAGGACATGTGCAACATGACTATTTTTCTTGATTTTTCACATGGACGAGAACTTGTTCATATATAGGAACACTTTATTTTTTTCACAGTTATTTGATAATACAATATTCTTTTCTTTAATATAATTTAAAACATGTATTCTCATAACATGAATTTTAACAATGGGGCAGGTAGGGAATGAGAATTTGGATTAAACCTCTCTGAACACAAGCAAAATTGGTGTGAAACTGAACTATGTGCTGAGTTTGCAGCTCAATTTTAATGTTCACAAATTTTAATAAATCACTCAGATCAAATTTCTTCTCCCCAATGTATGCATAGTTTTACAGCATACAATTTAATCATAAGGCATCATCATCATTTTATTTCATCATTTTATTTCACTCCGAACACTCAGTGTGGTACGAGAGGTATACAGCTATTACATATATACATTTGGCGACATGGCATGCGAATTTTTGAACAGGACTTAAGTCGCCCTGATCACGTTCAAAACTTGACAGATTGGGCTATGTACTGAATATGTATCCCAATTTAAACATTGACTGGGCGAGGAATAAATGATTCACAGCAAACTTCTTCTCATTGATAACATAGGGTCATGACATGGACGGGGTATCTATTATATTGGCTAAAGTTTTTGTCTGCCAACCCAAAATATAATTGTTTGTAAACCTAGACTGGACTTATAACTTAAATTTACGACTTACAGCAAAACACAGTTTTTTTTTCCGGTAATTGACGTTCTGTGGTTATACATGTATGTGATTAAAATTAAACCCTCCAATGCACATTTTTCATAGATTTATAGGACCATGTTTTTTCTTTATATGGTTTACATAAGTCTAAAAGTTTTTAAGCTCTAAATCAGGGAGAACAAAGACTATTTTCACCGAAATTTAGTTTGGGGCCCGTCCTACCTCACTGATAAATATTTCATGGTCCACGAACTCGAAATTAAGATCCACGAATAGGTTCTCGAGGTTTATTCATTTTCTGATGTAGTTTGGCGTGTTCGTTACGTCACTTCCCACAAATTGAATTAAACTACCAACGTCACATGTTGCATACATACATGCCTAGCCTACCACAGGCCTGTGAAACACAAGTCCGACAGTCAGTTGTTAACCGTCGTCCACGAAAATACAGTATCAGAACTGTGTTGTTTGGTAATTTTCACACAAAGATTCCAATCCAAGACATAGGACAGGCATTCAACTAAAGACAGAATTTTTCTTTCTTTTTTAAAAAAGGATGCGAACAACAGTTTTGCTCTTGAGAAAACGATGTTACACTTACGTCTCATGTCTGAAGTTATATAATATCGCATATGTATAGTTTCCACATATAAAAAAGGAAATCAGATTGTCTATGTCTTAGGCTGATCACCTTAATCTTCACTGGAAGTCATTAAAGTTATATTCCGTAATCTTAATTATCTGTTGAGTTCATGACTCAGATAAATTGATTTAGATTCTACAAGAAAACATTCTGCTACCGGTTAGGTGATTAGACACAAATATCGGTTAAAGTCAGCCCAGTCAGACGAACGTCAACTAAACATCAACTAATCCTCTGGAGTATGTAATCTTGGCGATGTCATGTTTTTGCGAACGCCCGCGCATGGCGACTGCTGAAGTCAAACCTTTTAGATACACAATGTCTTTGCGAGCTGAATACCTGATACACGAGTCGGTTTTATTCGAGTAGGAAATTTATCTATTGCCACAAAGAACATAATTATAAGGAACAAGTCAGATATTAGATGGTTGCTTGGCAACATTGTGCTAATGTTTAGGCATTAATAGCTAAGAAAGAGGTTTCGTCTTTAACATTGTTGTGCTTTCAGGTAGAAATTGGAGTTATTTATCCGGATACGGTTAAGTTCACCGATGTGAGGCTGGGCTACATACATGTTTCCAGCCTGGTAAAGGTTAGCGTACATAGGCAGATATAATTTCATCCTGAGTTTATTTTCTTGGTGTTAATAGTGAATAATGTTAGCAATCGGATCGACATGATCGAGTAAGAATTTTCCTCATAATTAATCACGTTCCTTTATATTTCTTCTTTTCATTTTGACTCGCAAACGTGAGAAACTGAAAGCAATGCAACAATGTTCAACGAATTCAGCTAGATCACCTGATAAGAAGCCTTTTTGTTTGCCACCCGTCGTTCGTGAACGTGAAACACCAGGATAGCCGGATCCAAGCAAGCGTGTTACGCAACCGTGCCAACCGAGTGAGTGGGATTTATCTCTCGGGCCCACACAGTCTTTCCCTCTGGTGGTTACGCTCACTGGTCTTCATAGAGACAATCTTGTTTATATCCGGAGTGGCCTTCGCAATCCTGGGGTACGAAAATGTCCCACGCGGGACCCAACTTATCTCCGGACCAACAAGCGTATATACTTCTACGTTTATGTGCGTTTTATTATGGTAGTAGTTCCTGTTGGTGGTGAAAGTCCCCGATCTCCCACCCCCAATCAATATCTGGATATGGGTGCCGACACATTTATTTGATAAAAATATTGAAGTTTAGCTTAAATATATTTATCACCTTTCAAATTGGTAAAACGATTGGGTTAGAGGTTCTGACAACTTAAGATAAACACAATAGATTTAGCGATTTAACACCAAATCAAATATGGTCTCTGGGTTTGACCCAGCATCATACAGATGATGACGGTGAGTGGAAGCTCAACAACCACCGATTCTGAGGCCAGTCAGAAAAAAAAATCGGTTAGTTTGCATCAGGAATATAGTGTCTTGTCCAGTATGTCTCCGCAAGAAAATAAGCAAACAAAATGGCGGCACTTGCTGTGGGAAATACCCTTTTGGCATCGATCGTGCTGCCATCTGGAGGCAAGGAAGACAACTCTGGCTAGGCGAAACCTCTGTTGGGCGAATTCCGGGTGATCTCTCTTGATATGAACATTTGCGAATAGGCCCAATGGGTGACGCACACATGAATATTTGCAGTATGGACTGTGGCATCTTGGGGGTTTTTTCGTCCCACCACGTAGAACACGATGATAGAGGTCATGAAACCATTGGTTGAAATTTGTTGAAAAGTTTGCATTGCGCATGCGTGATACGTAGACAAGCTCGTGTGAGATATTTTGGGGTCTAGGTGAGCCCGTAGTGGTCCGATTGGGACGAGTAAGGTATCAGTGTGAAGACTCGTGAGGGAGCATCCGACTGCATGGGTGTGACGTGGAGCTGATGTCATTCCGCGCATGCACAGTAAAAAGTGGGCATGGGAACGGACGTTTTGGTGACGAAGTAGGCCACTATTGGTTCAAATGGGTCGTGGGAGGTGTCAAAGTGAAGTCCTCATCCACGGCGATCAAGTCATGGGTAGGTGCATGTAAAATTAGAATTGGAGTTGAACATATAAAATCCGGAAACACGGGCTTTACCACTAAAATTGGGAAAACCCTTAGCAACCAGATCTAGATGGGATAATATCGCTTCCCAGCGGATCGAGGCCTGCCGAGAGAGACAGGGTGAGTTAGTGGTGTATGTAAAATTAGGATTGGGTTTCAACATATAAAAAGCGGAACACGGACTTTACCTCTAAAATAGAGAAAACACCTATCAACCAGGTCTAGAGGGGCTAATATCGGTCCCCAGCGGATCTACATTGCCGAGCGAGGCAGGGTGGGTTAGTGGGTGTATGTAAATTTAGGACTGGGTTTGAACATATACAAATCGGAAACCCAGAACATCATACCCACGCTGGGGGAGCCGCATGGTGTATGTTTACAATTCTCGTAGGCTCTTGTCCAATCAGAAGCCGTCGTTTGAGAAAGTTCAATCTTCGGCCGTGTACGACTCCAGGATACGCTTGCTTTTATGGACAGTAACGCCCGCCAACGCCCTTGTTGGAAGTCATGAGGGAGCGTCCATTGTGAGTGCGTGCGTGTGTATGTGTGGTGGTGGTGTTGGTGGTGGTGTGTGCGGTGGTAGTGGTGGTAGTGCGTGTGTATGTGTGTGTGTGCTTGCGTGTTGGTGGCGGTGGTGATAGTAGCTGTATGTGATGGTGGTGGTGGTGGTCGCCGTGGTGGTGGTCTGTACATATATAGGGATTAACACGTGTCCCTCATCAGTCCATATGTATTGGTTGACTAATCAACATGTCGTGTACGTTTACGTCCTGTCAGAGAACCTTGTGCTCAGACACATTCAATGCAAACACAACCAAGAGACACCACCGAGTTCCGCTATAGGTCCAGCAAGTGGAGTAGAGCATCCTTATACGACGACGGTGAGCGGCCCTACGGGATGTGGAAAGACGTCCTGGGTGATGAAATTCTTAGAGGAAGGTGTGCCAACCCCAGCTCCGACACGCGTTGTATGGTGTTCTAACCAATGGCAGCCCGCGTACGAAACTACGCGATTACAGAATGTGAGTTTCGTCCCAGGAATTCCTCACGACATAGACGAACCGTATTATTTCGATTCCCAGCAGACCAACGTGGTAGTGCTAGATGACCTGATGGGTGCGGCCAAGGACAATTCGAAAATCGCGGACCTCATCATCGCAATCTGCCCGTCATCTATTTGACCCAGAATCTCTTTCCTCAAGGGAAGGCGTCAAGCGATATTACTTAGAACTGCCAACACTTTGTGTTGTTCTCCAACCCATCCACAGAGCACAAATCCGTGTGTTTGGTAGTCGAATTTATCCTCAGAACATCGACCATTTCATGTAGGTGTTTCAAGCCACGACAAGTCGTCCATACGGCTACCTGTTCGTAGACTTAAAAGCTCATATCCCAGAAGATCGCCGATTGACGACCCACCTGTTTTACCCGGCGAGGGCTCACCACAACGTCAAATACCCCTACACCATCCAGCGAGTCCAAATCTGGCAGCGCCCGTTCAGCGGCAGCAACCCATCCCTTTTGTACCATCAGTCCCGGAATATCACCTAACCGTGAAGGACCAACCTAAACCCGTACAAGGGAATGAACACAATGCGAAATCGAGGGTATTGAAGGATGTATCCAGAGAAAGTATGGACGCCGAGATGGGCGAGACGTTTGAGGCCACAGAAAACAAGTTTCACCACAAAGGGTATTCGAAAGAGGAAGCCGCAATTTTAGCCCGTAACGCATCGGTACCCAGATTACGACGGGCTCTACGTCGGCAGTATGTCGACCTCGTGACTCATATGAAATTGCTGGACAAGACCCAGTCCATATAGAAATCGAAAGAACAGCGTCGATGTTGAAAACCCCAGGCATGAGCTGGACAGCGGCGTATGTCAAAGCGATGGTTCAAAAGAAACATTTGCTTGAACGCATCATTACGATCAAAAGCGTTTCACTACAGCTAGCCCACACGGCATCATTTTCCTCATTTCACCATGAGCACTATAGAGTCCACGTTGCCTGTTGTAAACTTTGAACCTCACACCGAGGATGTTCTAGCCGAAGCGTTACGTCAAGCCAACGGCGATGCTATTATTGATACAGCTCAAGGTGGATCCATCGTTCAGCACCAACGCATGCGTTGTCATCTTATCACGCTCATACATGACGTCCAATGGGTGACCCGGGTATGTCTTCTGCTGCATAAGAAACACATAGTGCCCGAAGAGGATACCAATACAACTACCCGTGCCCAGAATCTGCTGATCCTGCATGAGGCATTTCAAACCTTTATGGAGACGCAGCTGGAGACGGGAAATTATCTTCTTCAACCCCAACATAATGATGTCCGTCTATAACGTCCTATCCCAACGCCTTATGCATTGTCGATCATCTAAGGTGTTGCGACGGGGGTTAAGCCGTAACGACGGGCGTTAACGGGCGTCATCGCATTTCGATGAATTAGTGTCAATTCCATGGAATGTCTACAACACTCAGAGCTTCTGCGATATTTCACCGGGGCGTTAAGCGTTAAGCTGGGCGTTGACGGGCGTTACTGTCTATAAAAGCAAGCGTATTTCAAGAAATACAGTCGCACAGTCGACGTTCAACCATCAACATGGGTTATACATGCTCTGAGTGTGAACGTACGTTCACCAGACATTACGATATGAATATCCGAGGAGACCACTGAGGCGGATACTGATACAGAGACTGCTGAGAGTCCACCGACTGATACCGAAACAGAGACTGCTGCGAGTCTATCTACTGATACGGAGAGCTTGACCTCAGACAGTCAGCCTATATCCCAGAGAAGTGAGGCAGAACCTACCATCTGGGATCGTATTGTGCATGAAGTTATTAATACCCAAGCTGCGGCGATCGAACACGCCGGGCAGGATAACTTACAACAGGCCTACATCAAAATGCTCTCCCCCCCCCCCTGCATCAGGAAAACAGCCATGGCCATCTATGAACGGTATAGTCTGCTACCGTTTGAAATGAAAGGCGACCCCACGCACATGCCCATCATGAAGACCAAGAGTCACTTGGAAGAGGATACGGGGTTACCACCCACCAAAGCCCTGCAAAATGCGATCAAAATGCGCAAACAACTGTTCTAGGATATGTTACCTCAACGGTATCCTGGCCTGCCCAGACGACGATTAGAACAAACGGATCAGAGCGAACATTGAACTTTCTGAAATGGCGACTTCTGATTGGACAAGAGCAGCCGAGAATATATCTAACAGGCAAGAACGAATATGACAGATGCAGCGCCAAATGGCGACCTCTGACTGGACAAGAGTCTTCTTGAATTGTAAGCATACCCAACGCGGCTCCCCCAGCTTGGGTATGATGTAACATTGGGAAGAATAAACTATATGAAAACTTTTGAACGAGTTGATCTTTCTTTCTCTCATCTGTCTGCATCATAGCGTCAGGCGTTGGTGGGCGTTACGATAAGGCGTTAAGATCATGGCGTCAAGACGTTAAGCTGGGCTGGGTTACTGCGAATGACGAAGACAGGATGCGAATTGCTAAGTCAGGATGCGAAGCGCGAAGTCACAATGCAAAGACTGAAAGCGAAGCGCGAAGTCAGGATGCGAAGGCAGGATGCGAAGCGCGAATTCAGGTACGATTTCGCATCCTGCCTTTGTCCTTCGCATCCTGGCTTCGCCACTTCGCATCCTGCCTTCGCGACTTCGCATCCTGCCTTCGTGTGTCGGTCCAGATTTATAGCACAATACAGCGATATCCCTTCTCGACCATCATACTATCGACTTCTTTTTGGTTCCAGGGTCTTGATGGCAGATTCCATATTTGCCACGATTTCCTGGTGCTTACAAACCACCATTGTCACATTATTGGCATGCCATATGACGATAGGCGGCATCCTTGCAACATTTACACAACGGGCCAAGAAACTACGACATCAATATTGTTCACGAGGGCTGCCCTGACGGAATTTCAGAGAGACAATTCCCCCAGGGCCAATACCGTACATGGTCATGACACATCTCTGTTTTAATACGACTAATCCCGGTACAGATTCTTCAAATGGACATTCATGGTGTTCAAATGAAAGCATGATTGAGATAAACTTCCAAATAGATGAAACGGACATCAGTCTTGATGACATGGATGAGAGAATACTGGCATCATTCACAGCATCTCTTTCAAGCAACTGTATTGTGTAAATTCAACATGGATTCAAGAGCTGTATACAGAAAAGTTATTGGGATTACTGACCCGGGTTTCGAACATGACAGAACTGCATCACGGAAATGGGGCGTGTGAATAGCGTCTACAATTGAAACGAATTTACACGTGCTCAGGAAGGCCGTTGAACCGTGTGTGCAAACCTGTCGTGTCGGCCACATTGTGAGCAACAAAGAGACTGGATAATGCTATATTAAAACATAGTAGCATTAGCAATAAAAGCAACATTACCTACACCAGAACAATTATTGAAAGAAAATTGATGTGTGAAATTCGTCGGCAACAATTTCTGTAATGTGGGTTATTTTAGTTCACTGAAAGTTGATTCAGGAAGAAACATAATTAATTCACGCGCTGTTATCAACAGCACGCATTCATTAGTTCAGAAGCAGGCCAAAACTCATAAATAATTATTGATTGGCGAACCCCCAAATCAAAACTCTTTATTCCCATCAGGTGGTAATATGAGCCAAGTCACAAACGTCAAGGGACTAGGCAGGTGAAAGCTGAGCAAATTACACGATATACTATATTCATGTCTATAATACACTGCACAATGCACCTGATCAATACTTCATTGCTTGTTTCTCTACAAAATTGACTATTTCTTCATTCGCTCTCTGCATCTTGATTAGTTGAAACGCATTAAAACGTAGGCCTACCTGGTTACAACATGTACTGGGATAAAGCAGCGTCAAGATTATTGAAAACCAGACAGACTGGCTGTCATTCACCATAATTATAATAAGGGGGTTGAATATCTAAGTCCATCTTTCTCATGCCAAGCCCAATCTGCAAAAGGATACCGTTTGGTGGTTCAATATCAATTTATTCTCTCTCACTTTATTTTGAGCACCAATGCAATGTGACATTATTGCAGTATTTCGTACATATATCCGTTCAATTCCATCCATCAGATCTGAGTCGCCAATATCTTAAAATAAAAACAAAAGTTGTTGAACAGATATCACCATCATCATCATCTGGGGCAGGTTGTTGTGATGATCCTGGAGGGGTCATTCATCATTCATATATTGGTGTATGGCGATCTAAAGAACACCTTTGGCAACACTGACTGGGCCTCGGTTTCATGGGATTCAGCTGCATTTAACTCTGCCTTCACAGGGTCACTTTCGGTTCTTGTGATGTTTTTAGAAATATGCATTCAGTATATCTGTCTGTGGGGTCATATGACTCCTGTCAATACTCCGGCATCGTTTTCCACCACCCTGTTAATGTTGCGTTTTATTAAACTTCTGAACCATGTTTTCAACTGCCTGGTCATCCATGTGCCTAATATGGAAGCAAATTATATCATAGAAATGGAATCGGGGTGATTGAACAGTTAAATGAAGTGATATAAATTCAGAGCATTCTCTAGCATTCGAGCCTAGAATAATACATCTCACATCTTGTGAGCGTCTGCTCCGTCATTCATTATTAAACCGTCGTCCATTGGTGAATCTCAGCGTCCATCATCGAAAGACCTATTTCATACAACAGCATTAGCACCAAATTAAAAAAAGTCAGTCATAGTATACATAAACATAGACTAGTACATAAGTTTTCAATGCTGCAAAAATATCAAATCTTTATCGCCGATTAGTATTCTTAATCCGCATGATTTTACTTTTTAATTTCGTTATCGCGAGTATGATTTATCTCATTCACACTTTGATTGCGTCTGTTCATATGAACGCCATGATGATCTTGAAGTAAATGGGTTCATACGGCCCTGGGTAAAGCGGAATTCAGCAACAGTATTTGCACGCCACGCTCGTATTTTGCTATCACCATGCGATATACATCGTCAAATTTGAGAAATTTTAAGCGGAGGTGATTGGTAGTATAGCCCGGTTTATAAGTTCCTGCAATAATATTTCGTGACTAAAATCGCCTCATTTAACACAGCATCAGCAAATGCTAGAGGTAAAGGTCTAAATATGGGCCATCTGAAATTTCCTCGGAATCAAGTGCGTCATTATACAGCGATAATTCACAGAGATAAGATCGTCTATACAGCGTCTGGTGAATGAGAAGGAACGGGGTTTGAATTGATGGGTTTTTGAAAGCGCCTGCATATAGTCGTAATCATAACATAACAGATATAGGTCAGCCAAAAGGAGTGCACAAATAGTACCCATTGGAATACGAATATGCTGTTGATATATTGTGTTTCAAAATTTTACATAGATATTATTAATGAAAAATTCAAGCAACTCTATTGAAAAAAGAAACATCCCATAAATGACACCCCTTGTATGTAGTAAGTTAAAGAATACTTTGACTTCGGGCATTGCTATATCGGTCATCAGTTTTCTTAACCCTATCAGGCCTGGGCTTTTTTGGACCTGTCCAGACCTATATATTTTTCTTATCCCTAGGGGGCTGAAACTGAAACACTTGGGTCAAGCTCCGTCAGAAAACGAAACGAAAATCCAAGATGGCCTCGGTGATGACGGTACAGTGACGTCACTTTTTTTTGTCATTTCTTCGCAAAAGCTGCATGATAAACTATTAAAAGTAAAAATCTGACGTGGAATAGAATAGCTTTTGCCAACTTTTCCCAGCAGAAAGTTTGAAGAACTAGAGCGTATAGGCTTTGGGATGTAATCTACGTCTGGATCTGCTCATCGTTCATAATAAAAGATTGTTTATATTAGTGGATCATTCTGTTCCTAAATATTTGCGAAATTCAGGGAATATTGCAAATAAGAAGATGAGAAGCTTTAGACAGATAGAATCATCACAGGGGACCAAACTAGAATGATCTAATGACCGAAGTGTCGGGTAATGAGCCTAAGCCCCTACCTACACTGAATATCTGTCTCGAACTTGATCTCCATCCCGTTATATTGGCCCAATATAATTCTATCGTGTTATGTAACTTTGTTTCCAATGCAACTACGAGCATACAACGCCATGTCCGTTTACAACACGTGCTGCAAAATAGTT
The DNA here is from genome assembly GCA_036873755.1 of Hanleya hanleyi. Taxonomy (NCBI): domain Eukaryota; kingdom Metazoa; phylum Mollusca; class Polyplacophora; order Lepidopleurida; family Hanleyidae; genus Hanleya; species Hanleya hanleyi. The sequence continues at coordinate 174,356 of JAVTVY010048979.1, read as the reverse complement.
ATCTTTTGTCAGCGATAGTTTATAAATTTCGGCCAACCACTTGTCGAGACCTATAGTAAAGGCAAAATTTCCATTATGACGATGCTGTATTAGCATAGGAATAAAAGACCGCCTGTATAGCATCTGACCATAGACCAGTGGTTTATAAATACTGGGTAGATTAATAATTTTGCATTGAAGTTTTTTGATCATCATGACCGAGGTCATTAGCAGATGAAGAGAGTTTTCCGGTGCGAAGGTGGTTGCTGTGTCTTATAAAAAGTGGCATGACTTGGTCTCATATGTCGAAATTGTCAGGTTTCGGTCGGGTTACAGATAAAATATACAACTTTTGGCTTTAAAGGAAACGGAGGAGTGGATTTACCATAGCGAATTTGGGGTGTATGAATACGGATGGATTTCGGTTTACTAATTCAGGACAAGAGGCTTCACCTCCCATCCAGCTGGAGTGTAATAATGCAGCGAGATCATGTGTCTCAGTTTATACATTCATGCATGTGCAAATATCCAGTGACAGTAATCGGGTCAAGACCTCGTTTGAGAGAAATAAAATGTGTATTTCCATTTTTATCAATACTTATAGAGAAACTGGAAATTGAGCTGTTCTCCATTGTAAGTAGATGTTTTGCGACATCTGCAGAAATGAAAAAAAAATTGGACGGGAACAATTATCCCTAGTACATAAATTGAATGAGCATCAATGCTGTTAATAATACTTGGCAGTGGTATCCGCATGTGTTTGTCAGTTGAACTACCTGGGGGTTATGGTCAATGATAAACAACACAAGGTGAATCACTCCCCCTCGACCTCCGACGTAATTTGTGTACATTTTTACAGAAATCTGTTTACCTCTTTATTTTGCATCCTACATGGGGGTTATGGTCAACGATAAACAACACAAGATGAATCCCCCCCCCCCCCCCTCGACTTCCGACATAATCTGTGTACATTTTTACAGGAATCTGTTTACCTCTTTATTTCGCATCCTTATTTATTCCTTAGAGGCTTGGTGTGCATGCTGTCACTCAAAGATTCTTGTAATCCGTCAAATATGGGCCATAAATCATCCAAAGACACTGAATTTTAGCAACCTTAAAACTACTGTTACAACTTCAGCAGAACTTGGCAATCTGTGTTATTGCAGTTCAGCGCTCAAGGCCAGACTTGACGCTGATTGGAAAATAAATCGAACAAGAACAACAACACGTGCCTTTTTGCTATGGCGGAATTACAACACAGGGCGCTTTTGTTGCTCTGTCGTGTGACTGTGTTTCATAAAATGTGAATTTCGCTTAAGGATAGCTGTCCCCTTAGAGGGTCAAAATTGGTCATTTTTTTTTATTTCTTCATTCAAATATTCACTATTTCCTCTAACATTTGGTGAAAAAATGGAATCAAAATTATAAATAGAAGTGCTTAAATATTAGGATTAAAAATTTAGTTTCTGAGGCACTGGAACAATTAAACAGATTGCCTTAGCTTGGGCTTGGCTACTATTATGTTAAATTTCTCTTTCCAAAATTCATTTCCGCAGTATTATGGTAAGCTAATTATCTATTAGTCCTACTTATTTACATTAATCTACCCCCTTCTGATCAAAACCATGCAAACATCCGTATTTTTGTTTCTAATTATAACAGTGACACTTCAGTCAGACACCCGCAGTGAAGTGATCTACACAATTCACAGCTGAACAAGTTTTAGCAAATTTTTTGTGTTGGACTTTAAATTGGACTTTAAACCGCCTTGATGAAAAAAACTTAGTGTAGTAGTTATCCAGAATAAACAGGAATTCGAGTAGGTCCCATTAGACAGATTAAAAATGTATTTGACAATAAAATTCAAGCAAAAAATTTGGATTAATTCATCAGATGTATAGCTGAACACATTTTTCCCGATTTCTAGTCTTTCATTTTTGCACAAAATCCGAGATTTAAACGTTTATTTCTCGAAAAGTATCCATGCTACGCTTTTGAAATTGGGCATGCTTGTTACTTATAAGGTGATCTAGTAATATTTATCTCACTTTTTGTAAGTTCGGATTAGTTTTTTAATTATTCAACTTTTAAGACAAACGACCGTAAAATAGTACGGGTTTTTCAATTTTTTTTAGTAAAATAGCTGTAAAAACAAAACCAGGCAAAAATAATAAAAAAATTAGATAAAGTTTACTAGTTCGAATTGTCTCCTATGAAGGTATACCATCAAAGTTGAAACAAGACCAACAGTTTTCATGAAATTTCAATTGAAAAACGGACGCTATTGTTTTCATTTTAATTTTTTTTAAATTGGAATATTTTCTACACAGTAGCAGCGTCGGTTATACAAATCATACAGTTGGAATTCCTACGATGTAAGCTTTCACAAAATATATATAGTTTATTATGGCTATCTTGTATATTTATTGATACAGACGACAAATTGTCACGGGGGGGCAAAAACTGCCTCTAAGGGGGCAGCTATACTTAAAATATAGGTGTTCGAGTTGTTTTATTGACCAATCAGCGTGAAGCGTGGCCTAATCTACGCCTGGTGATTCCGGGACCACGTGGAAATGCAGCGGCAGTTTCGTGAAATCAGGGTCATTGACTAATAAATTTCCAGTGTTACGTCCAGGGCTTAAACAAAAAAATCAGTAAAACAAAAAAGCCAGTCAAATGTTGACCTGCCTAACATTTTCGAATTCCATTCAAAAAGTCGTAAAAACAAAGCAGGCAAACGAGGGCTGACCTAATCTCAGACATGACAACAATAACATTGTATTTACAGACAACTCAAAGGTTGGTAATTCTCATATCAGTCAAGGGAGATAATACAGCAGAAATAAAGTGTGAGCTGAACAGAAACAAGTTTTATTTTTTTGTTGCCTAATTACAGGATTCAACTGATCATACATTTATCTTGACTAACCAGACAGAAGGGTCAGATCAGATACCATACCAGTACATGTATAATTAGCTAAGCAATGTACCATACATTTTCGTGATATGACTGAAATATAGTTAAAAGCGACGTTAAATCATATTCACTCACTCACCCCCATACATATGCTAATTAATGCCACAAGTAAGAGACAGTCTTTTGTATTAACCATTAGATTACCCTGATAAACAAATCGTAAAACCTTTCTAATCAACGTTTTTACACCCTGGAAACTCAGTCTTATTAGACCTGCGCTCCTGGTGCTGAGGGTGATATCATGTAGGGTATATTCAAAGGCGGCGACTTTGAGGGGAGATGGGTGTCATTTAAAGGTTCATAAAGGATCGACCCACCGGGTATGTAATATGTCTATAATAATTTCTTCATTTCCATCGAGGGACCGCCTGGGCCCCGGAAGCTCCTGGGATCTAGATCCCCGGAGACGCGTTCAGAGCGATTTCTGGTGAATAAAATCACTCTACAATGAAGTGTATTTTTAGTTCTTTCCTAATCCTTTTACCATGAAAATACAACCGATGGTGGTTTTCTGCGATGCTGAAATAGAAGAAATATATGTAAAGTAAGCTAGACATATTCGAAGTCGATATAATTATTATGAGCAGTGGGGTGTTAATAAATTCATTGCACAAGTTTTTTTTGCAATGGCCGTACCTGCCATACGCTTCCGATGTCCTTGCAGGGGAGTTACGTTCCATATATTACTTCTTTTGACCCTGGAGATAGACCAGCCCAGTCACCGAAAATTTGAGATCAATGATGACGGCATATTTGTCAGTCAGATTTCACTGGTCAATGAAAATAACAACTAAAGAAATGCCCCCTTCCTTTCTGTTCGATCCAGAATTCTTAATACTTCAACGTAGATTATTTTGAATATTTCGACCCCTGACACACATTGACAGGCCATCACAGAGAAGAGATGGAACTGTTTAACAGGCTAACATTATATCTGTTCTGTTACAAGTAGTTTTCCCTGCTCCTCACCCTCTCTTTTGCCATCGTATTATGGCTGAACATTTTTTAAAAATGACGTTGAACCCTATTCACTCACTCACTCTTTTCAGTAACTTCAAAATACATCAATAATTCAATCACAGAAAGTGAAATTTTCCACCAATAATCAAGGGGTGTTCAAATTTATTAGAACCGGAAGTTGACAAAATGGTCCAAAATCATGCAAATAATTCCTTCATGGTAATTTTATTGATTTTAGAGGGGAATCAAAGTTGTTAGAACAACCATGGAGTTAAAAGAGATGGAGCCACAACTCCATCAGATCAAAGTGTACTATGTGCGTGACCGCCTCGGCGGGATCCCACCGGATTAGCCAAGTGATTAAGACAGGGCTCGGTCTTGCTCGACAACTATCGGTTTTACGCGCATGCGCCCTGTTAATCAGTCGCCAACAGACCCGCGAATTTGTCGGGCGGTCACGCACATTGAACATCAAAGAAAACTGTGCTCGCTGTCAGCTATTCAGTATACAAGGGCCTAGCGGACGGTACTGCTGGTCAGGGCACCTAGCCTGAGAGATCAAGAGAAAAAAAGACCTAACCTGAGAGATTTGTGGCTCCATCTCTTTTAACTCCATGGAACAACTGATTCAATTTTGCCCACAAAAATGGGGGTGACTGAACTCTAATAGGGTGGTTGAATTATTAGAGGAATTGCCGTACTGGTGATGGGTTAAAAACCCTGCATGAACAGCCCTCACAATTAGCCACGGCAAACGGCATTTGCCGTGGTAAATGCTGGGGTAAAATCACTGGGCGACGGCACTTTCTTTGCCGTGGGTCGCAACGTGACGTTGTTGTTGTTGTCAATAAACAAAATAGGGTCGATGGTAAAATACGTCTCCTTTTCTTGCGAATATATTTGGTTTTGATAAGCGAGACAGCTTCTGATGTTGTGGTTGTCTGACTGCATTATTTGGAGACAACTGTCGGCAGAAATGCACTTTTCCAAGAACTGAAAGCCAATCTGCAAGTCTTCGATTGGATGTCTGTCACTCTCCATCATGCAGGTTATTCCTCTGCGTTTGCTCATCGTCGTAATAATATAACACAGGCGATCGCATATGCGGAGAGTGCTCTAGGGAATGGTGAGGGTAACGATGAAAGGGAATTTATTCACTTAAAGGTAGCATTATGTATTATTGTATTATGAATAGCATGGTTACCTGAAATAGTGAACTGAGTAGTAATTTTGAATCAATTAATTACCACTAAATATCTCATATACTGTATATGTTTTCATACATTACACAGCAGATAATCTACCAGATATTTACAGTATCGTACTCCACGTAAGCTCCTGTAATTGCCATTCTCCTGCACAGTGGTGTTTCTAAAAGTCCACATCGAACCTCAAAAAGATAGCACGTGGACAACTGGTAAGCTGATTGGGTAGTGGAGCATCCATCCGAACAACACGCGTGAACACCATTCAGCGACTGGATGATCAGACCTGCACACGTGATTGCAGCAAGCACGAGATTGGAACATTTGACACTCCGAATATGGTTGGCGCTAGTGGACAGAATGTCACAAATAGCCCTCGGGTTAATTCGATTTATTCCTAGGGCTAAATCGACCAATTGTAATACATTTTCTACACTCCGGATTATATTCATTTAGTTCTCGGACTAAACGATTTAGCCCTTGGATTGATTTGATCCAGTACCGGATTGAATGATTTAATCCTCGGCATGGATGATTTAACCCGCGGACTAAATGCACTTAACCTTAGGTCTAATTCGATTCACTTAGGGCTAAATTGACCAATTGTAATACATTTCGTAAACCTCGGGTTATATTCATTTAGGTCTCGTACTAAACGATTTAGTCCTCGGGCTTGAATATTTAACCTGCCGGGTGATCGATTCAATCCTCGGACTGACTGATTTAACCCGCGGACTAGATGATTTAGCCCGAGGGCTGGATTATTTAGCCCGAGGTCTAGATTGTCCAATCAATTGTGCGTTTCTAGTCCGCATATTGCACGGACCAACCAAGTGCATAGTTATAAGGTCGGTCACAACAAATAATTCAGTACATCTGTACCCAGGCTTTTTTTCGGTGAACAAGACTACGACCGTATATTAGGGATAGGCAAACATGTACTTGTGGGAATGTGCCATGGTGTGTCTCAACCAAATATCTAATGAGAACGTGTTGTCCGATAATTTGAGAAATAACTGGTGCAAAGCATATCTATAGTAGCACTTTTTGTTTGAAACATTTACTGTTGGGATGGTAAATCTTCTTGCTCCTTAAGGAGGATTTATACTCGATAATCCTATATATTAATCAAATTTTGGCTACCCCTTGTCAGTCTTTTGGCGATTTCTCCCCAATGGCTTGGAGTATGGTCATGAAAATTCACCCACTTGTCAATCTCGACACGAGAAAGGTTTTGAAAGAAGGAAAATGAAAAAAAAAATCAGATTTACATGTATATTGTCCGTAATTTTAGTCTGGGGATGTCAATCGGGATTGACCTAGGTATATGAACCCAAGTTCAGCGTCAAATCGATCTACAAGTGTCAAACAATTGTGCTGGACCACTATTTTCCCCATGTAGTACATACTGCGGTGAAAATATTAACCAAATCCTTCTTAATATTAATTTTTCATTTCATATTTCTTGATTTTTTCGGCTGTTGTTTGACACTTGTAGATCAACTTGACGCTGCATTTGGGGTTCTAACATTTAACTGGGTTCAGCCCGATTGACATTCCCATTGACTAAAATTACGTACAAAATGAATACAAATATTAAATTATATTTTTTTTCATTTGTCTTCTTTCGATATCTTCCTCGTATCGACATTGACATGTGGGTGCATTTTCAAGACCATTGGGAAGAAATCGTAAAAATGCTGACGGGGGGGGGGGGAGTTTAATTAATCGGATTTTCGGGTATAAATCCCCCTTGAAGGATTTTTATCAATATTTTTTTTTTCTCTGGAATATGTGTCAGAAGAGTTATGACTTAATTAAGAATTTTTTTAAAATTTAAAGCCGTGGGCGTATTTAAGCCTTTTTAATTAAAGACCAGTAGCTCAATTTCCGCCAGTTACCCCGTTAATGAGCTTAGGCATCAAGTGACCTTGTGACGTCAGATAGGCTTCTTCTGACCTACTTAATTTATTGACTCCGTTTTGGGAATTTCTTAAAACACTTGGTTTAAGTAACTTTATTTGCTCAATGGCAACAGGGAGCGAAATAAGCATATGCTTATCAGGACGTCTCCCCAGTACACAGTATATTCATACAAATAAAAATTGCAATAAAGTAGATTATATTACATATAAATAAGGTAATGGCGTTTAACGTGAATATCAAAATAGAAAATTTATCAAAAAGATTGAAATTAATTAATGTCCAGAAACTATGGTTGAGAAAAACTTCTGCGTGCTCTGCGCAAGTCATCAAGCCTGGCTGGCCGCAAAAGAAATAGGATTTGAAGTGATGATGATAGCACAATTAAATCAGGCAAACCGTTTAGAGGAAGCAACAAATTTTCCTAATGCACAGAGGATACTAGTATTTGTTTCGATATTTTGCTCGGGGTCGCCTAGCAGCAGAAATAAAGCGGGTGGCACGCGCGAAAACTGGTAAAAATTTTCGAGGTCACTTAAAAGTGAAACTCTTTGCTCTCGGAATAAAGGACAGTGAAAAAAGAAATGTTCAATGGTTTCGTCTGCATTTCTACAATTGCATAAAGCGAAATTGGACAGAAAGTTGTCGAACAAGAACACTTACACTCCAAATCTCAGTCACATACTCGCATCCGTTTAGTCAGTAATCGCAAAATGAATTTTTACTTTGAGAGCTTATAAGTCAGTCAAGTGTCGAGACAATCATGCGTGACCTAAGACAACTGCCTATACGTGTGCCCAATATCTAAGCAGTACATGAAATCGCTCTCTCCAGTCAGATATAATGACTAATCAACGTTGACCGGAAGTCACCTTATTACAATCTTGGTAAAACGTCAATCGTGGTTTGTAACCTGCATGCGTGTGAATATCACTCCACTCTACTGCTCAGCCATCATTTTCACTTACAAGTATATTATATGTGGAGGACGATGTCTCCGGATCCGAGCAAATAATTTTTGACGGCGTGTGCCATGTTTAACTAGGAGTCTGACATTCGGTTGCGTGTTCTGACGGAGAAAAAATATCTGCAAAGAAACTAGTCGTCGTACAACAGTTCTTCTTCGTTACTTGGTGATTTAACTTCCATCTGGGGAATATAAGAAATCGAATAAGAATAAATAGAGGCCGAGGTTGTCAAACTATTTTCTGTCTCGATCAGTGCGCATCACTCGCAGGTAATGTTTACTTTCTCCAACAACTGGAGATTACTGCAACTTTGTCTGTTGGAACTATAACTGTGAAGAGAGGAAACATATCTAATGTTACTTTCAGAGTTTGTATAAGATTGTCATATATAAATTGCTTTTTGATATGCATTCCGGGTTATATTCAGCGAGGAAAAATAGTGTTTGCTTTCGAAAATCAAATTTGGTTGGACTTGTATTGTATTTGGTTATCAGAAAGAGTATTTGATAGGCAGTTATAGTCAACTTTTGATACACAAAGAATTTTTTGGGTCATTTACAAAGTGATCGTATAACAGTATTTTCGTTATTTGGGATTACACTATCTTCGTGCAGCACATATTCTAGTGCGGAAAATAGCACATATTCTAGTGCGGAAAATTGATCGAGTCCCTTGTGGGATTCTAACCAGCGACCACCAGGGTAAGGCTCCCAACCGCCAGCCCTATATGTCGGAGAGTAATACGATCACTTTCTAATTGACAAAAAATATCTTTACGTATCCACGTTAAGGTCATCAAAGGGGTATTGTATGTTCCCTTTCTAGACTACCCATCTGCTACCTCCTATTTTTGTGGGAAACCCGTTGGCCGAGAGTGGTTTAGATCGCCGACATATAGTCCTGGCGGTTGAATGACTTTTTAAAAAATAGTTTTATACATTTTCAAATAACAGCTCACATTTTGTGCATGAAATACAGTCGAAAAACAGCCTTGACTCTTAATAATTTACACCTTATTAAATACGTACGTATATATAATTTGTTAATGTATGCAAATTTCAACCATATTTTATTAAGATTTGAAATAGTTTGCACTCACTATCCTTCATTCCATGTACTCCATATGCGATCATTTCTTATTACATAACTGTCAAAAAAGGTTTGAAATAAGCACCCAACTTCTATTAAATTTGTTCATATCCATTGTAGTGGTGGAAGTACAATTTTCTGCTTTATAATGTTGGTAACATATGTTAATGGGAGCATTTATATGAAGGTTTTTATGACTTCTGTTTGTAAACATGTATCTTTTTGTCAATAACATCAATGTGTTCAGCAAACATTCTTCTCTGCCCCAGCCTAAAACTATTTTATTGCTCGATATCTTTCCACGCAATTAGCCTGGTTGTTTTTTAGCCAATCCTCTAAATATTGCCAAAGCATTGTTACCTCTGGATAATCGATAAATAATTGTTCCCGGGTTTCAGACTCATTTTTCAGTAATCACAGATATCCTCATTAATAATTCCAACTTTATACAGAACAGATTTTGTTGCAGTGATTTTATGCAAGACTTCATATCGGAGGTTCCTTGAGAGAGTGTATTTGGAACAATCGAATATGAATGAATAAACATTTTCCAAGTTTTTCCGTGTTACTTATTAAAATATTCTTCCCATTTGCCCATTGATATCTGGAGGCGTTTATGTTCGTTGTTTAAAATATCATGAAAGTATCGGCATTCTCTTTTCTACCTTGCCAATATTTGAAAACGTATTGTAAATATCGGTGATTCCTTCCGTTTTATTTATTTATTTTTATTTATTGAACTTTGACAGTTGTCAGGGATGCTGCACAGGTGATAAACATTTATACATCAAAGCAGCTCCCTTATAACAAAAAAACAATTTGATAAAACATATAATATAAGAAAAAAATGTACATAGTATAACAGTTAAAAGAGATAGGCAATGTCTTAAGAGATGTAAGTGACACCCACAGCTGTACATCATCTTTAAAAGCTTAAATGACAATTAGTGGATAAAGACAGATTATGAAGTTTGTAAACGATATTAAAAATATGAATATCAATATTACCTGCATCCGGGATAAAAACAGATTATGAAGTTTGTAAACGTTATTAAACATATGAATATCAATATTGCCTGCATCCGGCACAATGACACCGGTTGACCCAGGTGCACGTGTCCTCGGGTGAGAAATTAACTTTAAAAGATTCCCAGAAATGTTTAGTCAACTTAGCTTTAAAATATGCCGTAGACAAAACAGGAAAGAGTAGATATGGTAATGAGTTACAAATGTAATAGACTCGGTTAAAAAAAGAGTGCCTGAATGTCTCAGTTCGAAATATGGGCCTCGTAATTTTGTTCTCAGAATTAAATGAATGAACTCGTTTAAGTTTACCTGAATTTCTCCCCGAGAACACTTCGCTATAAATAAAATATCACAGATTTCGCGGCGATAAGAAAGAGGTAGAAGATCAAGTTTAATAAGCCTTTCTGTATAGTTGAACATTCGTTCTCAATCATTTTTAGCCACTCTGTCGGTATATTTTGAATCAGTCTTTTGTAATATATCTAGCGCCTTTTAGGCAGACACAAGCCAGCTCGTGTATACACAAGAATTTGGTCTACTGAGAGAGAAATACAGATCACATCAGGCTATTTATACAGATGGTTCTAAAGATGGTGAGAGAGTAGCATGTGCTACTATCTTTAGTTCCAAAACTAAAACGTATCGTCTGCCAGGTAAAAGTTCCATATTTACCGCAGAAGCAAAAGCTCTATTATCAGTTTTAGAAGGTATTGGATCCACTAGAAGGAAAAAATATGTCATATTCTCAGATTCACTATCATTCTTTAAAGCAATTAAAAGTGGAAATTCAACTCATCCCACCAAATTCTACAATTATATGACACCAGATTTGATCAACAGATAGATATTGTGTTTTGTTGGGTGCCTAGTCACGTTGACATCAAAAGCAATACTGAAGCTGATAGATTGGCTAAGGCAACTCTAGATGACGAAGTTGATCCTGTTGGAATCCCATACAGCGATTTCAGACCATCTATCTGTGCTTATGTTAGAAAGCTGTTTCAATCTTTATGGGATACTGTAGATAATAACAAACTTCACGAGTTCAAAAAAACGGTTGGTTATGCTCATCTGAACAGTCATAAACGTTTCGACCAGGCCATGATTAGACGATGTAGGATCGGTCACACACGATTAACTCATGAATATTTACTCAAACAGGAGCCGATTCCAAGGTGTATACCTTGCCATGAAGATCTCACGGTGAAACATATTCGCATAGATTTTAAGATTGTACGAGATACTTTTTATCGAGCAGCTACGCTAGAAGATCATTTTAGCAGATTGAAGGAGGATTGTATTTTAAATTATTTGAGGGGGATGTTTGAGGAGTGAAGATCTGTTCGCACGTGTTTTGAGTCACTCCGTACAAGTTTCCGTTTTCAGTTGGATTTACGTTATGTATCGTCTGGATTCTTCTACTGTGTATCTGTGAATGTGTCCTCCGACTGTCTGTGAAATTCTGTTGTGAAATTTCGTGGATTTACTGAGTTATTGGCGTTGAAAGTTTGATCTGTTTTGTAACATTTTGTATTTGCCTGGAGCCATAGCGTGTTCGTGTACCTGTGCCGTGTTCATTTCACCTCGTTAACATTCATACCTGTGGATTGTACCAGTTTTGATTTACCTGTGTGTGTGCCAGCTACACTCTTAGCCTGTGTTAACTTTCGTGTCGTCTTATACGTTGGTCGGGGAATTACATCGCTGTACACTCGTAGTTTAAAGGGTGTACCATGGGTGTGGATCCGGACATATTTGCTCGTACAGTAAAACTGTCTGTTGGTGGTCCTCATAGGCCAGCCTCTTATTTCCGTGAACGTTTTGTTGAATGTTTGGTGGAGTCGGGGTTTCGTGTGGAGGACATAGCGGCACTCGGACAGACAAGCAATGCGCGGGAGTGGTTCGCCACTTTCGCCACCAAGGATATAGTGTCGCGTGTTCTCCGTTTACGTCAGCTAACCTGTGGTGACTGTAAAGTGTATCTGTCTTCGTATTCTTCTCGTCGTGTGTTTATCCGTGTTCACTGGTTAATTTCGTTCGTTGAAGATGAGGACGTAGTGTAGTTTTTCAATCAGTTTGGTGATGTGGACAGCGTGGAGCGTGAAAGTATCCATCCCCACGGTTTTGATTCCGACGTTCGTAAAGTTGGTATCGTCATTGACGATGACAGTTTTGAGAACTTGCCGTACGAGGGAACTATCAGTGTATTTTTCAATGGGAAATTTCGTGACTGTCCGTTTTTGTGTATTGTTCCGGGTCGTCCTGTCCGTTGCTTTAAATGTTTGGTCCCGGGACATACGCGGCGTTCTTGTGAGGCTACGTTCTGTCATCGCTGCCGTACCACCCATATTCCATCTGGTGAGTGTGTCGCGAGAACTTACGCGCGGGTAACGGCACCAGCAGACCGGAGTGAGGTGGCCCAGCCTCAGGAGCGTGGTGATGTGCCCGGTGTTGTGGACCGTGATGTAGATCTTTTTGGAAAAGTGTCGGAGTTGGCTGAGTCTGGGGAGAAGTCTGAGGAGGGTGAGGGGGAGGCCGGTGCAAGTCGGTCTCCTGTGGCATCACAATCCTCGAATTATCCCGAGGCTATGGACTTACCTCTGTCTGGAAGTGAAGACTTTCCTGTGGAGACTCTTAAACAGAATTTACCTGTGAAAGAGAAATCTGTGATGAGTGAAACTGTTAAAGTGAAGTCTGGGGAGGTGCAAGGGGAGTCTGGGGTGGGGATGGATGCGAGTCCAGCCCCTGTGGTGCAGATTTCTGCTCCACAAGCCCCGGGTCCTCCGGAGCCTCCCGAGGCGATGGATAGTTCGATGTGTCGTAAACGTTCCTGGGCTGAACAAGTTGAAGAAGAGGATTCTGTAAATAAGTGTATTAAAATAAGTGATGAGGAATTACTGGATTGTGAAGTTGCGAAACGGTTGCGTCCCCATGATTTGGATATACCTTTCAGTCCGCATGGTTCGAAATGTGCTGACACTCTAGTTTGGACGTATGCGCCTGATGCCCACGAGTGGTGTCGTACTGTACATGTTTGTCATTGTGGTTTATACGGACTTCAGTATACTTTGAGAAAAAAGCCACGCAAGTGTATTTTCGACTACGATGCGGAGTGCGTGGTGTATAGCTCTAACTTTTCAGACATGGTTGTCAATATGGAGGCATCTTTCAGGCCATAAGTGTTTCCCTGTAATGAGCTAAATTTACCAAGTTGTGTGTTTGTACCTGTTTTAACGCATTAGTTTACCGAGTTTTGCATTGATTACTTAGAACTGTGTTTGATCGTCGCTATATTGCTGAATGCGACGTTAAACCTTAATTCTCTCTCTCTCCCTTAAATTATTTGAGAGAGATTGGTTTGTTGTACAAAGTTTAATGTTTGTACCTGTTTTAACGCATTAGTTTACCGAGTTTTGGAATTGATTACTTAGAATTTTGTTTGATCGTCGCTATATAGCTGAAATATTGCTGAATGCGACGTTAAACCTTAATTCTCTCTCTCTCTCTCTAGCGCCTTTTAGTTTACACTGGGTTTTTTTTAGTTCAGAAAATGTTAAAACTTCTCCATTCGTGTCAATCAGATCGATTATATATTTTATCTGTTTATTATACCAGTTCTCTGCAAAGTATTTTGGGTGTTGGGAATTTGAGAAATACCCAATGGGCTCATTGAAGATATCTATTGCCCTCCTATTATTCACTTTCCTTTGGACAGTTCCCCAAGCCATACATACATCTTTCCAAAATGAGTTGTCTATATTTTGTGTAATGACATTAGTATATTCAGCCCTGGAATTACATAACATTTCATAGCTTTCAAATTCGATCAAATTTTTCCATTTTTGTTTTCTGAATACCAGGCGTCGTACCCACGATATCTTTATAGTTTTAAAGGTTTTATATTATTCATTTACAGCCCTCCAAACTTGCAATCTCCTGTTATCACTGACCGTTTAATTCTGTCTGGGCCGTCGTTCCATAGAAATTTGTACAGTAAAGAGTTCATATCTTTTATTACATATTCCGTTGGGTGTGCCAAGGCAAGAACGAGGTGTATCAGCTTAGACAAGACAAGGAATTTAATTATTGTGATCTTGTGACCATTTTTTTTTCAGTTCCTTTTTCATGTCATTTAATTTTGCGAGGTAGTTGATTCTTCACATGTCCTGAAAAAAAATTGTGGAGAAGTTATACTCAGTACAATGAATTCATTTACCCAGTCAATCTTAATCTCATGACATAGCTTTAGATCTGAATCAGGTAATGAGCCTATTCAAACTGCCTTTGCTTTTTTCAACATTAATTTTGAAGCCCTAGTACCTATAAAATATGTCGAGACAGTGTGGTTGAACGACTTACTCTGATGGTCGCTTGTTCGAATCCCGCATGGGACTCGATCAATTTTCAGCATTGGAATACTAAGTTAGTGTAATCCTGGATAAGGAAAATACTGGTATTGATACACAATTTTCGCATTTAAACTGATCGAGCTGTATGATGGCCGAGAAGAGACATCGCTGTACTGTGTTATGAATCTAGACCGACACACGAAGGCAGGAAGCGGAGTCAGAATGCGAAGAACGAAGGCTTGATGCGAAGCGCGAAGTCAGGATGCGAAGGCAAGATGCGAAGGACGAAGACAAGATTCGAAGCGCGAAGTCACAATGCAAAGACTGGAAGCGAAGCGCGAAGCCAGGATTCGAAGGCAGGATGCGAAGCGCGAAGTCAGGATCCGAAGGCAGGATGCGAAACGCGAAGTCAGGATGCGAAGGCAGGATGCGAAGTGCGAAGCCAGGATGCGAAGCGCGAAGTCGAGATGCGAAGGCAGGATACGGAGTACGATGTCAGAATGCGAAGCGCGAAGTAAGGATACGAAGGCAGGATGAGAATCGCAAAGTCAGGATGCAAAGCGCAAAGTGAGGATGCCAAGGCATGATGCAAAGTGCGAAGTCAAGATACGAAGCGCGAAGTCAGGATGCGAAGCGCGAAATCAGGTGCGATTTCGTGCTTCGCATCCTGCCTTCGTTCTTTACATCCTGGCTTCGCCACTTTGCATCCTGCCTTCGTGCGTCGGTTCAGATGCATAACACAAAACAGCGATGTCCCTTGTCAGTCATCATAGTATATAGTAATGTAAATCTGTTTCTAATCATTTGACACAAAGATTCAATATGCGGATCTGTATACCGGGTGCCATTTTGACAGTGTCAAAACCAATTATATGACGATAACATGAGATATTTGGTGTTTCAAAATCGTCTCTAATTGAATTTCATTATGCGCATATAAAATGTATAGTATTTTTTATATTTTTAACCAGTTGATATCAAAACATTTCATTCACATTTAAGTAATCATATTGCGAGAACAAAATGTCTAAAGTCATTTATTATGAAATCCATACAAAATTTTATGAGCTAATAAATGTGAGGTGATATAACGGGAAACATTTAGTTCAGACTATAATTAAATTGAATGAAAATAAACGCAAACATTATTATCTTTTGATCTATTTGATCTATCTCTTTGACAAAAAAAAACCTGGCGACTCGTGGGGCCGTGTGAGCACTATTCAACAAAGTATTAATGAGGCTAATATTAATCGGAAATTCAGTTGGTTTAAGGAATTGTGACGATAATATTATAATCCATCACCAGCTAGATCAACTCAAATACTCATCTCGACAGATCGACTGAAACGTCTACTAAGCTATTCGCTAGGCATCTACGAACACAGAAATGTATGATGGACATTCGGTAACTGTACCTTTCTGCCAAAAATTCGTTATTTTTGTGAGAATATATTGAACAACCATTATTTTACGAGTAAAATATAATTGGTAAATTTCCAGAATGTTTCTCCGATCAGAATGTGTCACCTGAAACCGTTCGGAATTTATTGATTTTAAATCCTTTATTATCACATTATTAAATTGTACATGCTTATATTATTTTTTCCTACGAAGTAGGCTACAGATTGCAAATTGTCCGGTAATGAGTGAGTCAGTCAGTCCATCCGAATCCTTTCGTCGGCAAAATAAGGAGAACGTTGGCATTAGAACCTTGATTTTTGGCATGAACGTGCATTAGGGCATTGTTACCAGCAAGTTCTGAGCTGACCGAATTCTGATGAAAATTTGATTTATAATTATTTTTTTTATATTATTTATTGATGGCTCAGCGAGTGCCCTGTCATGCCCATTGGGAACCCTTGGCTGTATGTTTCACTGTATATATAACACAGTACAAAACCTGGTGGGATTTGCCATCCGTAATTGTTTTGAGAGCTAGAGGTCACAGCAGTGTAGCTGGGTCACCCCCAATAGGCCTATAAACAGATCAGAACTAACAGTCTGATAGGCTTGGGATTCGAGAATGCAGTTAATACTGCCATGTTGTAATAATTAAATTGTTCTTAGAGGTTAGGGCAGGGAAGACAAAAATAAACAGATCTGTCTGGGAGTTCAAAAAATATCACAACAGATGATACCGGTATTACATTAAACCATCGACAGTGCAGATTCTATGAGTTCACATGTTGACGTCTTTACTAATTTATTAACGTTCCAGGGGACATTTGAACAGCTGCCGTTAACTTGAGACACACACTTTTGCTATATACACACATGTTTTGATTTCTAGTAACTGCTACATTATGGGAAACGAAATTAAACAGATATGTTTTACAGTATTAAGAGGCTGTATTTAAGATGCTAAGTAGAATCCTCAAATTCTACATTCATCAAATTGCCGAGACCCAAAATGTGTCGTCTCATATATCTAGATAACAACGTGATGTAGAGATGCTATGTATTCGTCTTTGTACCGGTCATGCTCGGGAGAATGACATAGAATCATTGTTATCTTGTGCCGAGAAGGTGTTGGTCTTGAGTTGAATTACCGTAAACTACATAAATGCTACCTTTCTACTATAGGGACTATATATAAGAATTTGTTGTATTGTTGGGAAAATAATGCGATTCAAAAAGTTGTATTGGTCCTGGACAAGGGCACTGAAAACCATTAAAGAGATTTAAATTCATTTTCACACGTAAAGCCTGAAATCTACTGAACTTTTTATTATTCAATCTGTTTCCTTTCGTTAAAAAATTGTAAAATTAAATCGGCGATCGTTATTTATTTTTGGAATGAAGGCGCATTAGGAGACTGTTACCAACAAGTTCTGAGCTGACCTACTTTTGATGAAAATTTCTGGTGATTTTTGATGAAAATCACTGGTGATTCTGACTTGGGCAGTGCCCATAGGCAGGATTTCAAGTGGGGGTGGGGATTTCCAAGAGTTCTGTTCGCGTCGGAGTCCTAATGCTTACCCTACTTCGTAGGTCCTGTGACGTTAGCCACACTGCTCCTGTTTGGAGAGCGGTTGGGCAAAATAATATGCATTTTTGACCAAAAATATGTATTGTGGTTCCTCAAATACCACATATCAATACCGTATGGCCTATATTCACAGTCGATATACAGACCTACATTCATATTGTTGATATATCAAGCGTCTAAATAATCCGTTACCGGTATCCGAGGAGTCGTTTTCTTTTATATCGCTACTTTGATCAACCAATCCATGTTATTCAGATGAAAAGTTGGTATCCCTAAGTCACTTCAATGACTCCTCGAATTTCCTGTGATCATTTCTTTGTAATATATTTACTACGCAGGTCACCCGTTGTGTATTTTAAATACTGCATACAGTGTATTCGATATACACCACGACCGACATCCTTTACTAAAATGGGTCGAAAGAGGAGCTCGACACTCAAGCTAAGATGGTCGATGGATAGATCAGTTACCTTATATTCTAATTCTAATTCGTACCTCAAACGAATATAAATTGCTTATATTCTAATTCGTACCTCAAACGAATATAAATTGCTTATATTCTAATTCGTACCTCAAACGAATATAAATTATTTACAAACTAACACGAACGCTCTCTTTCATCATAGGAGCAGGTCGTTAGCGATGCTACATTCGATGGATAGATCAGTTACCTGATGGACACCCGACAAAAAAAAATGTATGCCAAATATTGGCAAGATATTGCACTCTGGGGATTCGTTATTATTATATTTGACGTACAATGTCCCGTGTTGTTATGTAAATATTACGTGTAAATGGAAATTGCAGGGATATGTTCAAACACGTGATGCACTATATTGCAACTAGTATAAGACAAGTTCGAACTTTCCAGCTTTAAAATGCCGGTAAGGTGGTTTAGCCGTCGATGGTCTTACAGTTCGGCGAATAGGAAGAAAAATAAATGTCTAAAATATGGAGAGATCTCCAAATCTGAAAATTGGATATGCCTTAGGCAGTCGTTCGTCAAATATTCTACCTCGACATGTTCAATATTTCGACCATCTCTGTAATCCTTCGAATTTTATCAAAGAAGCTAATAGACAAACGAACCGCAGGCGCAATTGGATAGTAGTGCTGCTATAAACAGTGACAATAAACTACATGCCTCTATTGCAGCTCAAAAGGTTTTCAAACACTGATCTCTTGTGTTGATTTTTGTCTGCGATAGTTTCCCTTCAACTATTCAAAGTTCCGGTACCTTTCTAAGGGTTGTGCGTTCGGTATTGTTTTTGCAAACTGCAAGGATGAGTCATTTAGCGGCTTGTCAGGGTAAAATAAGAGTTATCGTAAAACACGATCTATACATTAGAGGGACAAACCGATCACAGAGCACCGACAGTTGCGTGGGCCCAACGACATGTATGTCCAATCCTTGATACCTTGTATCCACTTGGCTCAATGCTTACATGGAAAGAAATAGTTGTATGGAAGTGATATATTATCATGATTTTATTTGTTAAAAATGGAGTGTGTTTCGAACACACTTCAGAATATTCCGTCTTTAAACCAACGAAGAGAATGATTGATGCGGTAAACCTCCGTGGGGCTCTCAAGCTGTCTGAATGCCGGATATGACAAAAATGTCGTCTGGTCGCATGTATTCTTGTATGACATGCCAGCCGTGTATCCGGTCAAATGTTGATAAAGAATCCAGACGTTTTCATAAAATAGTACAGTCTACTCTCTCGCCATCTGGTGGCTAAAATCAGCAAACGGTCTGAACGAAAGTGAATGATGCAGCAATATACCGAATGCTACGGAACACAATCCTTTAGCAGTGTTATCTCTTCATTTCTTAGCTTACGATCGTATTCCGTGTGAATGGGAGGTAGCTGTTGAGATGGGTTTTTTTTATCTTTCAACTTAGCCTGAGGAAAACGGCAGTAAGGGTTCTTTGGGATATAAATTTGCGGCAATATGCTTGTCCTAATTAATGTTTTTGTATTATAGCGGTTGTATGTAGCTGATTTGACAATACCCGCTAGTTGTTATGTCTGCGAAAAATTGGATAATTGCATATTTGGCCAGTTTATTTCACATAAAAATTCCTAGATATGCCTCCTTTTCAGCCCCTTTTTCTCTCATAATCCTCTTACGAAATATATCAATCAAGTTGTTAAACCCGAAGAACACCGACCGGTCGATGGCAAACAGTGAAAACAGTGATGTCGGTAATAAAGTGTTTGTTAGCATCTTTTGAAGATTTGCCGGTGTTAGAATGCTGGATGTTTCCCACATGTTTGTACGGAAACAAGGCATTGGCTAATAAGCCTTGGTGCCTGTATATTGTTACGTTTAGACGGAATGGCAAAATAGATCAATGCGATACCATCACCATTAAATTGATATAGTATTACCGTTCATGATCATGAATCTTAACTTTGGGTTTGAAAAACTCATGGTGTGCCAAAAGGAAAGAGCTATGAACTGTTGGTAGGTACATAATGGCTGATTTGCACTATAGTTCACTATAGTTCGAAATATGAACCAAAGTCACCCTTCCTCAACAAGGTTCTGTTCAATAAAGATATGTAAATTAAAACAATTAGTCATCATCCCTCAAGAGATGTGCTCACATCATTGAAATTAGTTTTATCGTATAATTTTCCAAGTCTAGTCAATTTTCCAGATCAAGTCGGGATATCCTTAATAGGGCTTACGGTGAACAACTTAGACACCGATATATGTAAAGACATATTGCAAAAGTACTCATAATCCCCCAGGAGATATCGTGCTGACAGCAGCGAAACTGCACAAACCATATTATCCCGTATGGTTTGACCTCTAGCATTACGGAAGGTTAAGAGTGGTCATCGTCGATTGGCTTCTTGACCATCGCCAGCTGTATACAGGGTGAGTAAAACAATGTCCACCTGTGGTTTTGTTCATTTATTCATATGAAGTTACAATTTATTGTGTATATGAACATAACACATGGAAAGGTATTTCATCTTGCCACTTTTTCAACCATGTTATGTTTTATTCATGGCAGAAAATATACATGTATTATGACTCTTACGAAAGGAAAGTGCATTGTCTCCATAACGCAGAAATCAGTGAACACAGCAGTTGATGAAGAAACAGGAATGGGACTCTTCAGTGTTCATCTATTTTCAGGAATTTCTGTTGCACATTTGTCCAATACCAAGTAACAACTCTCGGAAAGAAAGTCTTAAAGTGCAACAGAGATACCTGAAAACAGCAAAACATGTGAAGTGTCTCATTCTTGTGTACGTTTTCATGCATATTCAAGTTATGTAGAGGATGCACTATCTATCTATGTGCGTCATTGGTATATACACATTATATGTATATCTTTGTTCAGAAATAAAACATACAATGGGTGAATACAGTACAGAGAGGGAGTACCTTTCATTGTGTTATATTCATATACACAAGAAATTATATCTTCAGATTAACAAAACCACAGGTGAACATTTTATTTGACTCACTCTGTATGTGGTAGGGCTTTAATATGACTATAATATTTGGAGAAATATTGTGGTTCGATGTCATACCTGTTACAGCGTATAATTAACCTTTTCACTCGTCGACGTCACACATGTTCACGTTCTCGTAAATACATAAATGGATATGTGGCTTGGATACAATCAAGTTTGCTTCCATTCTTCTGGATATATCTTTTTAATAACATTGAATATTGTTGTGTTCAGATTACACATGTGCGGTACCCTGCAGACAGAATCGACAAGAGGTATGAATGATGGGCTGGTGTTTCTTTCAGTCTATAGTATCCATGTATCGACAATTCAGTTCCGATGAATCCAGAATAAATCGCCCTCGTAACCGAAAATGAAGTTGTTAGAGATACGCTCTGAAATATACGTATATCTAATGCCGCTCAAGTCGATGCTAGGGGCCTTGTGGTCATGACAATTCAATATGTTCACATGAACATCAACAATCAAAGTGTGGCTAGGATACAAATCAACACGGGGGTCACTTTTGGTTCTTGTGATGTTTTAGAAATATCCAGTCAGTATATATGTCTGTGAGGTCATATGACTTCTTGTCAGTACTCCGGAATCGTTTCCCTGCATCCTTTCAATGTTGCGTTTAATTCAGTCTGCAAGGCCATGTGAAGCTGTGAAGAGGTAGCTGTGGAATTGTATCTTGTCCGGTTGCATCGAACACTTATGTGTTACCTGATATTCGATACTTCTCTTATGCTTGACGATTTCATATTATAGAGAAACAGATGTGTTATATATTATATGATATAATATGATCATTTCACATTATTGGGAAACTTATCTAGAAACAGACCGAATTCATGTTGATAATAATATTGAGCAATTCAAGAAAATGTACGGAGAAAGAAACACCCCATGAACCATATCATTATATGTAGAACCGAAGAAACCCTTGACTTGAGACATCATTATATCGATGATCGATTTTCTAGATCATTGAGATCGATACATTGGCGATCTAGATATTGAAATATTTACAAAACTGTGTTATTATATACTTGGTGATGAGATAGTGAAAATTATCAATTGAATAAAAGAAATACCTGGAATGGCGACAATGGGACCTGCTCGTCACGTGCACCTGCCCAAGGACGTGTACAGCGACAGTGACTGCAGAGCCAGAGCAGGGCAGAGTGCATCACGAATTAGCGCGGAAAATAAAACTCATTCCTCAGTTGAAAGCTCGGAATGGTCATATCATGAAAATGTCGCAACAAAGTTCATGAGAAAAAATGAAAAGCAACTTAATTCAACGACAGTGAGCTCTTGTCAGTGAGTATTCATTCAGAATCGGACAAAACCACAATGATAGCTCCGCAGGCCTACAACGCCGTCGAAGCTCCACACAACAACAACCACGCACCACCGGTAAATCTGAATCTGGCTATAACTTATCATAACCGCTCGATTTTGCTAAATCAAAATTGTGCTATTTTGGTGTACATGAACGAAATCAAGCGCGAATGCAGATTTTATTTGAAAAATTATTTGAATATTATGTGCAAAGACAAACACCGTGTTGAACCAGGATGTCAACAAGAGACCATCGCGTCATCAGTCCTGTCTGAGTGTGGACAACGAGACAAGCCAGATTCGAGACTGAATCGACCGTGCTTTTCTCTCGAAGACGGGGGAGGGGGCTGACGGGTCGGCATGAATATCGTTTATTTAGAGGACAAAGCTAATAAAATTCATGAGATCTGCTGGATGTCATGAATACTAAAGTACACGATGCCCGACTGAAATTGCCTTGCAGGTGTACCGTTGCACGTGCGATTTGTTGACAGCAAAGTAGTCCGCGAGTGACGTCAGAGTAAAAATAATCAATGTATCTTCAGTCGAAAAGCCCTACGAAATCTGAATTATGTTAATGTTTTCAAATATCCAGAATAAAGTAGTACAACAGAAGTATATAATAAAAAGAAAATCAACTGTTTCTTGACGAATACACAAATATCTCGTGGAGTGAGAAAATTGGCATTTTCTCACCCCACTCGTGAAAATACCAATTTTCTCAACCCGCAGGACGAAATATTTATGGTATTCGTCTAGAAACCGTTGATATCCTCTATCTTTCCCACATGCCACCTGATATCAGATTTATTTTCGTTGTAGTGTATTATTTGTACCATATTCTTATGGGTCGGCACGACGCTATTTCCTCATCTTTTTATAATGATGATGGTAGCTATGTCAGTGAATCATGTCCACAATTCTCGGATCAATATAGACCCAGGTGATCTAGGTCACGCTCAACAGCTCCGACGTCTGCTTCTGAGGCCGGTCAATACGAAAACCGGAAGAAGTATTAAATGAATTCTGGTGCCAGACGGTCGTGGCCATTAAGATGATTAATGTAGATCTTTGAGCGAATGCTCACCTACTGACCAGATGAAGTTTCCTATGACAGCAGTTTCGTCATCCATAAGGGTAAAATTTCAAATCAGATGCATTTGGTTATTCACATGTCATTTTTATTGCCCTAATTCTGTTATTTTATGTGGAAATAACCAAAATTGACATTCAGCCACCACAAATGGACTGAAAGCTGTGTTCATCCTAGTATTTGGTATCCAGGCTAATTGTAAGCTATTATGTTGGAAAGCCAAAGCGCAGCTCGATTACCTCCGTTCAGCGACCATATTCAAAATATCCCTTTCATGCTTGAAATTGGCAAAACGCAAGCCGAATATAATCTGACAGGTTTTTGTTTTTTACTTTTTACTGATTTTTGTACAATCTGACTGACATCTGATATCTGAACTGATGAGATATTTCGCAGTGCTTCCAAAGAAGCATGCTCTGTCTTAATAATCATGTCTTCAGTTACACTGCAGTTAAATATTATTTCATGCACACAGTATTTCGTAGTTGATATAAATCTGTGACCATTGGGTGCTTAGACAATTGGAGATTTAATGTAGAGACATATTGTAGTTTTGATAAGTTATAATATAACACCTGCCATAAGGATCAAGATTAGTATATGTTGGAAAAGCCTTTCAAATTATCATGTAATTTTTAAAGGCAAACTTGAAACATCCAGCCGGTGTGTTAGCAGAACGCAAATTAGCCTACTAGGCTTAAAAGAGGAATGAACTATAGTCAAAGTAGGTGTTATACATCTTGCAGCTGTGGCTGGCAGCGTTCGTAAGCACTCATTATCATGGATGTTATTAGTTAACTGCGACGCGTTAATTTATACTTGATTGAGATTCTTTCCCTTCCAATATGTTACATGTATATGGAAAAATATTGGCTCACCTTCATCAAGATGACTTTATCGATCTATACTGGAAATATTGTTAAAACTTACGATTGTGATTGGACTAAAGCAATTGTTACCTGGTACAGTTTGTGGAACTCGCTTTTGTTTCATCGCCAGTACACTAGACATGCTATATTTCCGAAATAAATGTACATCGTCGAAAATCTACATAACAAAGTTCCTATTATTTATAGCTAATTCTTGCAATCCATACCTGTACTAAAAAATTTAAGAATATAAACTGAAAGCTTAACTTCATATTTCTGGCGTCGTCTTCAGAAAAGTAACAAGTGCATGGACAGACATGCCATATGAAACACTGTATTTTCATACGCACACTTGATCAGTATCGTTCTCAGAGCAGACTTCGTTAATGGTGTACTTTATTGTTCAACTTTTGATTCACAAACTCTATATTTTCATTGGTAAATTCCAACTCACACTACGAACATTTGTTTCACATCAGATTAGTATTTATCATGCTGTTTTTGCGAAGAAAACACATCAACGAAAATTCGAAAAATCGACCAACTGGCTTTTTTTTCAATTATGTTTCTTTTGGTAGCGCTTGAAGAAATGGTATAATATAATAAGTTTCAACTTCCTCGCTCAAGGGATAAGAGATTTTTTTATGAGAGCATGGGGGCAAAAGAATACCCCCCTCCCCCACCACGGGCCTGGACACGTACACAAAAATAAGGCGAGGCTAGTTAATGAGATCAATACTCAAATAGGTATGAATATTTGTATTCCAATAGACTACATGTATAAAGGCAATATTGGCCAGAGACGGAAGAAGTTTAACGTTTATTCCTGGAAGGCAGTTTATTACGTTGAAATTTTGAGAATGCTTTCCTTGCTCGTTACAAACTTGATTATGACTCTATTGTTTACAACGGTGCAAGCAAGACAAACTTGGCAAAGCTAGATCCTATTCTCCACCAAGGACTAAGACTTTGCCTTGGAGCGTTCAAAACATCTCCTAATATATCGAAGCAGATGAATTTCCTTTAGAACTTTGCAGAATTAAACTATTACTGCAATATATCACAAATTGCGATCAAATCAGTCGAATCCTTCTTATAACTGTTTTCAAACCTCAGTTCGTGGATTTCTATTTAAAGAAACCCTCCATTATTCCACCTCTTGTAATTCGTATGAAACCACACATTGTAGCAGCTGGTATGAAGCTTAGTCAAATTTTACCTAACAGGCTCTTACCAATTCCACCGTGGCAGTTAGCTAAACCAGAAGTAGATATCACACTAACGAAATATAAAAAGGCAGGCGCAAGCCAGCTCGTGTATACACAAGAGTTTGGTCCGCTCAGAGAGAAATACAGATCACATCAGGCTATTTATACAGATGGTTCTAAAATAGTGAGAGTAGCATGTGTTACTATCTTTAGTTTCAGAACTAAAACCTGTCGACTACCAGGTAAAGTTCGATATTCACTGCAGCAGCAAAAGCTATATTATCGGCTTTGAAAGGTATTGGGTCCACTAAAAGGAAACTATGTCATATTCTCAGATTCACTGTCATTCACTGTCACTGGCATTCACGCGATTAAAAGTGGAGCTTCAACTCATCCCACCATCTTGAATATTCTACAATTATTTGACTTTAGATTTGATCAATGGATTGATATTGTGTTTTGTTGGTTGCCTAGTCACGTTGGCATCAAAAGTAATACTGCGGATGATTATTGGCTAAGGCAGCTCTAGATAATGAGGCTGATGCTGTTGGAATCCCATATGGCGATTTCAAACCCTCTATCTGTATCTTTATGGGATGCTGTGAATGATAAACTTCATAAGTTAAAAACAACTGTAGGCTATACTCATCTGAACAGCCAGAAACGTTTCGATCAAGCCATGATCAGGCGATGTAGAATCGGCCATACCCGATTACCGCACGATCAGTTACTAAAAAAAAAACCAGCCCCAAGGTGTATTCCATGCCACGAAGATCTCGCGGTGAAACATATTCTTATCGACTGTATAGATTTTAAGATTGTAAGAGATTCTTTTTATCGAGCAACTACTTTAGAAGATCTCGTGAGGAAGGACTGTGTCTTAGGTTATTTGAAAGAAATCGGTTTGTTGCATAAGTTTTAATGTGTGTATGTTTAAAAGGGTTGGATTACTGAATTATTAACTTGAATATTTGGAATTTTGTTTGATCGTCACTATATAGGTGAAATATTGCTGAAGCCGACGTTAAACCTAACTCTCTCTCTCTCCTGTTATATGGAATCCCGACGTTGATTCAGTTGCTCCATGCAAATAGATACAACTCTGAATTAGAATTTGAATATCAAGTTTTTTGCTCTAAAATTATTGGCTGTAGGAAATATGATTTGAACTTTCATTCCTACACGTCAATGTTTGGGTATATTTGTAGGCTGGTAGGGTGTCGAATCAGCTTTTTGTTTACCTCCATTCAAGGCACATGCAGCATTCCTGCCCCCCTGGAAAACATAACCCGGTCGCTAATCGCATCTGTCCTATTCCGCTTGATGCCCTTAATTTTAGATATCGACAACAGCTCAGAGAAAAATGACAACCAGACCGAAAAATATGATCCGTTTCGTCTCCAGGCGGACGTCCGGAATATCAAATAGCTTAAAAGGCTTCTGTAATAAATAGTGTTAATGTGTCTGGAGGGTGTAATAGCTATATGGCTGAAATATTGCTGAACGCGACGTTAAACCTTAATTCTCTCTCTCTCCTGATGCATGTCATAGCAAGTAGAATCTCGACGTTGATTCAGTTGCTCCGTGCAAAAAGATACAACTCTGAATTAGATTTTAAATATCAAGTTTATTGATCTAAAATTATTGGCTGTAGGAAATATGATTTTAACTTCTATTCCTGCGAATCAATGTTTGGATATATTTGTGGGCTGGTAGGGTGTCAAGTCAACATTTTTTTGACCTTCATTCAAGGCACATGGAATTTTTACCAGTATTTTCCAAATGCATCATTCCTGCCCCCTGGAAAACCGGTCGCTAATCGCATCTGTCCTATTCCGTTTGATGCCCTTAATGTTAGATATCGACAACCGCTCACAGAAAAATGACAACCAGACGGAAAAATATGATCCGTTTCGTCTCCAGGCCGACGTCCGGAATATCAACTAGCGTAAAGGCTGCTGTAACAAGTAGTGTTAATGTGTCTGGAGGGTGTAATGAGCCGAGAGCGATCTCTGGTGGTCTCTCGTACCATCAAAGAGAGATGTATCAATGAGGATGCAGGATCGTGTCAAATGTGCATTGAATTAATTAGGGTGTAGCGGCATTTGATCCATATTCGTGGCCTAAAGCCTTTGTATTGTATTTTCGATGGGTCTGGCACATTGATGGATGAGGAGAAAATAAACTGAACAGCACGTATCCTCTCAAGGGATGCTGTAACAATAACATGCGAGTTTATATTTTTTGAACTTAGCATAGGTGGGGCATGAGCATCTTTAGAGTATGGTTCAAAATAGCTAGAGTTAGTAGGTAGACGCATTTTGCAGTTAATGCTGGTAGGCAGTAGTAAAACATAGGAACATATTATTTAGGGGTTTCGAATGCTCGAACTGTAAAGAATTTACTCTGAGGTATGCTCGAATGTTTAGCACACTGTTAATTCTTGCACGGCCAAGGAATCTTGGATACGGATGTGAAAATTCTTTATGCCCTTTGACTAGCCGTTGACTGTCGAGTCTGATACCTGTATCTCCCTTCGATATCTACGAACAATAACTCAATTAGTCGTTAACATATTGAACAAACTACATCAATGATCGTCTATAATGATGTCATTCCAAATAATTTGTGTATTTCAAGTAGCAAGTAGTAGACACAAGGTGGTTGCACTTATTGTTGCCAATACACGAATGAGCGCACATTATGAAAGTGGAGTAATACTTGGATTTAGAGTGGTGTATTGTCTAAATGACCTACCGCTATTCTGGATTGTCACCGGACAGGGCATTGCTGTACCACCGTTGCCTTGCTTCAAGGTTTCATGAACCAGTATCATTCCCTCGAGAGCACTGATGGCATCTTACGAGGAGAACCCATATCTTTCCACCGCCTTTGGAGTCTCCCTTCAGCACGTATATCTTGGTGTTAATTCAATCGATGGCAGGTAGAGCTTAACGAGGTAATTAAAGCGCTACTCGCTGCTGTAGAGTGCCTTGCTGTCACCTTAAGAGACAAAGGAAGCTCCGGGTTAACTTTCGGATTTAGCTTTCCATTATCTCCGGAACAAGCTGATCCCACTGTTCTGCCTCAGACGCTCTAATGTACAGTTTTCTACTCCTTCTAGTCTGCATTCCATTCCCCTTGCATCCGCGAACCTGCCAGGCTGTTATTACAGCGGTCTCACACAGACGAGGATCTGTCTTTACAATACAAAGAACTTTGACTCTCAAAACATTGCAATCGCCTGTCTTGGCGACATCTATGGGTGATTTGCCTTCTGATTATTGAACCTGTAAAGGGTGGCTCCCGCCAATTATCAATTCATGATAAGTTCTCCCATTTCAGAAATAATTCCTCTAATGTCGCTCACA
Organism: Hanleya hanleyi; assembly: GCA_036873755.1. Taxonomy (NCBI): domain Eukaryota; kingdom Metazoa; phylum Mollusca; class Polyplacophora; order Lepidopleurida; family Hanleyidae; genus Hanleya; species Hanleya hanleyi. Next base: position 145,518 of record JAVTVY010048979.1, on the reverse strand, counting down.
GACGATAGAAATTGAATGATTCCCTCTTCCATACAAGGTTACCTGCTAGCTCGTACCGGCTTCAGACCACAATATATAAAACGTAACATCTCCTGAAGATGAGATTGAAGCTCAGTCGATCACATATAATCGAATAAGTATGATGCTTGTTCTATTCTGTTGCTATATTTATGTTAACCTTACCTGGCCGGAAAGGGAAGGAGGCGGTTAACTTTTCTCCTGTGCTCCGAAAAAAAGAAGACCTGTGAATTGGTGACTTTGTAGCTTTTCATAACCTCCTGATTAGAGGATCATGGGTAAATCAAATTGGCGTCAATGTGGGGTAAAAACTGATGTTTTCGGAGCGGCCTACACAATTTCTGCTGTTCTGCATATGAAAGTGCACAAAAACTATTATTTCACATCAGATAATTATTTACTAATTTATCCGCATGAATAAAAATCGGCCGTAAAATGACTTCTGGGAAAATGGCATCACTATATTTAATTACCATTTACTAAAGGATTTACTTACATTTTCTGGTAAAGCTTGATCCAAAGATATGGTGTGGTAAAAGTCCCTCTTAGGGACGATTTTATAGTGTAGGGATCCCATAATAAGTGTAGTGATTGAGTTACAACATCGTGTTCCACGAGTGAGATGAGAGAAAGTTAGATTTCACTCCAGTTTATGAATTATGAACATAGGCGATGGATAAATTTAATGAAAGATTGCAGCTAAAAATGAAACCGCGAGGGGTAACGGTTAGGGGTTCACCTGTGTTGCTTCCAGATTTATGTATCAAAATGGAATTTTTTCTCCCTTTGTGCACATTACTGCAGTCATATGACAAAAGGAAGCAAGTGACATTTGGTAAAAATGGGATATCTATTTGTTTGAACAGAGGGAAGTAAGTCACACATATCGGCATAACCTTGTGGTGAATACGCTTTCCTTTTCGGCTGTAATGAAATGGCAAAAGGAAGCAAGGCATCACATTCGCTTGGATTTCAGGGACACTAAGAGAACAAGTCATTTAGCCAATGGCAACGACCGACACAGACGATAAGAGTCAATTATCTTCCGCCTACTGTAACTGCTGTGATCAAGTCGTTGAGTGCATCATGGCTACATCACATTGAAATGAATAAACTAAACATTTTCCAGTCGTTACGCGAAAACTAAGTTATCTATTTACGACAGAAAGACATAAGAAATTATTGCTGTTTTATCTGAATGTCAGTGAAATATATCCGAACTGGATAACCTGAAAACAAACGCCGGTTGAGTGTTGAAAACTGGGACCCAAATGAATTCATCTGTGTTGTTTATCGTATTTCGCTAGTATAAATTTAGGTAAATCTAATGGATACTGCAGTGAATTGTGATTAAATAGTGGGAAAAGCTTCAAGTTTGTTGAAACATGATTAATTTCGTCATGGTTAAATTTAGTCCGAGATTCAGATCCAACGATACCCAACAATATATTGGGATTGTCTCTACAAAATCCAAATATTACATATAGATGGTCCCCCCTCCCCCTCCCTGGGAACTACCCAGATACCCCCGGTCAGATAGGGTTAACTCTGCGCAGATTGCAAAACAGTGTAGAGTATTCAAAATAATACTAAAACCAAATGTATGCCTATTTCATATATTCACTTCCTTTTGTCATTGACTCATAACTCAACTTGAGTTTGAAATACAGCGACAGAAGGACGCAAGTGACGTGGAAGATACTTATCCTAATAAATATATATTATTTCATGTATCAGTGAAAACCTACAACTGCCCTGTATTTCAATTTTATAATCGTTTCAAGCTGTTACTATTGTATCGAAAGGGCATTATTCAAATGTATTTTCCATCAAAATATCGAAATGATCATTTTGTTACTTGCTTCCTTTTGTCATATGACGGCAGGTTACCGCCGACGCTCACCGTTTTGACATTCTTTTGAAAAGGCATTTAATGTCTACGAGTTGAAAAATTATTTGTGAATTTGCTTGGAAAATTAAGAAACCTTGGAGAGACTATGTGATAGGTAAGTAATAACATATTTGAAGGCCCATGTGTGTTGTACATATTTCATGTAGACATTGTACCCTTGATGTAGTCTTTTGTCTCTCTAATGTCTGAATAATTTAATTAATATGTCAGACGGTATCTAAGATGATGGCGATCATAACGTCACCAACGATCATTACTATTTATTTCAATCACGCTAGGGTATTACTTTTGCATTGGGGATTTTATATCCGAGGCATCGCTCGGTAAGACTCTGTCGATATTCGACCGGAGTAACGTACGATTGCTGCCGAGAGATATTTAATTTCAAAATATGGCGGTTTGAACTAAGTTTGAATATTTCATGTGAAGATAAGTTGTGAGGCGACATCTCAAACGCTTGTCGATTTCAAGGAATATTGTTTGGGCATGGTTTATTAGATATCATAATGTTCTCATTCGGAATCGGTTGATCGCAGCAGCATATCGGTAGTCGTGACCTACTTTCGATCACGATATATTGGAATTCTACACCTAGCCTGGTGGAGTCTGTGTTGTGTTATTTGACATTATCTTACTTTATTATGTTGTACTAGCGAAAAACAAAGTTGTTCTACCTTCCGACCGAAACAGTATTTCAGTTTTATTTATGCCACCCCCAGTGACCTGAACTTCGAACAATAGTGTAGCCTTACCGGGAGTACCGGCCGGACAATTTATTATTTTTACGCAAAGAAGATTCTAGGCAAGCCATTGGTCGACAGCGGTTAAAAATTGAGTGTAAGCATACCATCATCAAATGCGTCTACCCAATCCCAAACTGCATCTACTCTGGAAGTTTTATTGAACAGGCGCAAAACCTTTGTCAAGGAAAGAGGTATTAGTCGCCCAACCAATCATAACGACATACCAAAAGTATACTGGACTCGCAAAAGCATAAAGTACCGTACAAAGCTAGATTCATAGCTGGTCCTAGAAGCTGCACCACCAAGCTTCTTTTAACCGTGTTGACGAGGGTCCTTCAGCAGGTAAAAGCATTTTCGGAAAGGTATTGCGCCACTATTTCTAAAATCCCTGGCGTTGAATGTATGTGGGTATTTAAAAACTCAAAATGTCTTTATACTCGACAAATATATGTAGGTTTATTGTTTCGGTGGGAAATTTAAACTGTGCGACGTCGGACATTACATGTTAGTTTTTCTAGGTTTCTTGCATTCACAAGGCTACCCCATGTTAAGGCGTTTACTCCATCAGACGTCCATGATGCTCATCCATTGACATCAGATGAGTTATTTGAGCTGATCTGTCATCACAGCTCCCGAGCTAGCGTATCTAATTCCGCTTAAGCCGGTGCTAGAGGCCGTGTGGCTATTTCATAGTCTCCACATGAACAGCTGCGATAAAAGCGCGGCTGAGATACTAAGGCTACGTCCGAGAATCCACCATATTCTGAGGTCTGAATGCTACGTGTCGGCCAATACTTTCCTGTAGAGTCATATGGTTACTTTTTAGTCACCAAACGTCGTAAATTTTTCCCACCTCTTGCATATCGATCCAATTTATACAGAAGAACTTCATCCTAAAGGTCACATACAGCCTATCACGTTGGGCACACCGGTTCTCGTCAGATCACCGAAGTTAAGCAACGTTGAACTCGGTCAATACATGGACGAGTTACTGGGTACTGTACTGTACTGTCTTGGCTAATCAGTGTCCAGGATAATAGGAACTGTGGACACGCCCGTGTTCTGGCACATGTAGGCCCCGTCGTGATATGACTGAAAAAAAACACAGAAAAAGACGTTAAATCCTACTCACTCACTTACTCAGTCATGTATCCACAAGGGATTTCTGAGCTCTCTATATTACAATCCCTCAACAGGACCGTATCGACCGTCTAAGTTCATTAATAGTATGTGATCCAGAAAAATGACCGCACATATATTTATGTCAGTAGTTATAAATCATTCTTTAGCTCTACTACATACAAGGGATATCATTCATGGGATGTTTCTTTGTTCATGTAGTTCTTGGATTCCTCATTAAAAATATCTATGTGAAATTTGGCAACACAATATATCAACAGCATATAGGTATTCCAATGGTTACTAATTATGCACCACTATTGGCTGACTTATTGACTGATCTGTTCTCTTATCAATACGACTATATGCAGTCGTTTGAAAAAACGATCAATTAAAACCCGTTCTTCTCATTCACCAAACGCCATATAGACGATGTTCTCGCTGTGGATAATCGCTGTATAAATGACACAGTGAGGGATATATATCCACCTCCACTTGCTTTGAACTAAACTACAGATAACCCTGTAGCACATCATATTTAGACCATTATCTCTATAAAAATTCTCTCTCGTCGACTTTACGACAAAAGAGATGATTACAATTTCGACATCCTAAACTATCCCTTTGTGGATAGCAATATTCCAGTGGGATCTGCATATGGCGTAAACACGTCTCGCCTAGTATCATTTGCTAGATCCCGTGTTAAATGTGACGAATTTAATCACAAAACATTATTGCAGAAGCTTCTAAAACAGGGTTATACCACCAAGCGTCTCCAATCAAAGGTCATCAAATTCGGCGATACATATCGCATGCTGATAGAAAATTATGAGCGTTTCGTAACTTGTGTGTAATTCCGCTCAACCCGGGGCTAGGGGCCGTATGAACCCATTTACTTCAAGATCCTCATGGTGTTCGTATGCACTCTCATAATCAAAGCGTGACTGAGACACATCATCCTCTAGATGACGACTTTACTACGAACATCACATGGATTAAGAATACTGATCAGTTATACGGATTTGATATTTTTGGAACATCATCATTACAACACTTATAAGGGTAGTGGGAAGAGGTGCCGACATACTGACTGCGTCACATGACTTCACAGAATAGTCTTCTGGTTAACCTATTCTAAAGCACATACCAAGAATCTAACGATTCGTGATATGTGTTGTATCTCAGGTGTCTTGCCGACATCATTGAAAACTGTTGCCCGCTTCTCTCTTGCGGAAAACTAGCTTGAACTAGCGCGATCCTGTGACATTTTCTCCAGGAAACAAGATAAAATTCAGTATTTATCTCGTAGAGATAGGATAACTAAAAATAAATATTCCCGGCCCCCACTGAATATTGAATGACGGAATGGACGCTTCAAGTTGTATTTAGTAATATCCTAAACACATTTCGATGACGACAGATAGAGTCACACATGTTAGAGTGTGTTCATTCACATTTTTATGTTCCCGGGCCCCTGTGGGCGTTTTTTGTAAGTCACGTTGTGAACATTATTGTCTCTTAGGTTACTCGCAGTGATCCCAACACCGTCCTGACGAATTACGGTTCAGGACATTTCTATCAAAATTGTGAGGGTACGGACCGGATAAACTAACAAAGACCTCCGCCGTATAGTAAGACGCCGTATCCGCCGTTGTATACTGCCTGATGTTGCCTGTTGTGTGTCGTAGCTGTTGGTGGATGATCAATTATTTTATGGACGACGGCCGAATATTGAAAGTCGGATTTGACCGTTGTATACTGTTATCCGCAGTGGTCTGTTGTCGTTTGTGGTGTGGTGGTAGTTGGAATTAGTTGTACACCTTTGTCTGTTAATTGTGGCCCATCATGTTGGTAGTCCTGCCCTGCTGGTTGCCGCGACGCATTGTACATATGATACCAATTTTACCGCCCAAGTTTGCCTACACTGACTTCATACCTGGAAGAAGTGTAAATTATTGCGTTTGTTGTTGTTTTTCTCTCTCTCTCTCTCTCTCTTAACGAGCGGGGCACGAGGAAGTTGAACACGAATGGATTCTCGGTGTGATAGATCGACAGAACTATACTGAACTATACTGATGAGGACAAAGTAGAGGGAAATGGCAGAAAAGAACAGACCGATGTAGTCCGCCCCTGAGGACATGTTACTTAAAGGTGAAATACCCATATAGACGACTGTAACATTATGCTAAAAATATCAATTTCGGAAAATATCCATGAAGTACGAAATGGAACAGCTGGTAGAGCAGAAATGAGCCGAATAAACCTGATGTCCTGTCATTTCTAAAGCCATTAACACTTTATCACTGTCTGATCATGCTGATGCACTGTCAAGATAAATTTACCCCTGTGATGTTTTTATTGTGTATTTAAGCCACACTTGCCAGAATAGAGTACTTTATCTCCGAAGATATTACCTGAGAAACCTATACCATTTGTCAGCTAAAAGTACGGTTTCAGTACAGGTTCACGGTGTGTGTGTATTCGTTTAGTTTGATAACTGGGTATATACATTCAAGGGGCGTGGACCCTGTGACAGAAACGGTGGTCCCTCAGATATGAGTGTCCGCTTGTTATGCTTTAACCCAGCCCGGACACTGACATCTGAAAAGGGTCACTTGGATATCAGGGCCCGCCATAGGCAAAATATAGAATTACAACACATATAAGGGACATATTACAAGACCGGACACTGGTCTCTGGGGACCACCCTTTCTATCACACCGGATCTATGTTCACAACAATATTATGACATTATTTTTTTTATAATTCATAATTTTTTTTCTTAATTACAAGCGTCTAGTCCGTCATTCATAATCCAGCCGTCGTCCATTAGAGAATATCCGCGTCCATAATCCAAAGACCTATTCCATTTTCCACATAACAGTATTAGCACCAAATTCAAAAAGACAATCATAGTATACATACATGTGCAGTGTCTGCAGTTTTACAATATATTTGCAAACAAGTATATCTTGGGCACCATTCATAACAGTGTATATTTCCCTGTAACTGATACCATGTATATAAAGGCATCCATCATATTTTGTCCATACATGTTAGACACAGTTCTATTTCATTTCAGTTAGTGCACGAAGAAAAAAAAAGCAAACCGTATTCCATCCACTACAAACCTAGTGAACGGAATATCCGAATAATTACTACGCATATCAGATTCTAATTTTCTTTTAAGATCAGCATCAGTCAGCTGTCATGGGAAATTCCTCTCTAAATAATAGGTGACAGGATGACCACAGACGGTTAAAGTCAGCCCAGTCCCCATTTACGTAACAGTTATATCTATTAATAGTGTATAATTTTTGTAACTCCTTCTTGATATAAACAACGTTTGGCTTTTCCTGTCGTATCTTTTACTTGTAGATCTGGTATTTTATTGCAATAATGATGAAATTCAGTATATTATTTCTTTTTCCACTCAATCCTAACATTACCGTTCTCACATTTAGCTTGATGCGAATATTTGCCTTTGTCATAAACCACTCTTCTATCTGTTGCCAAATTGGCCTAACTTTACCGCAGTTCCAAAATAAGTGTAAGACCGTTTCATTTTCCAGTTCACAGAAGGTGCATAAACTACTAACCTCTGGGTTAATTTTATTTGGAAAAAATATTTGTAGTCAAGATTCCATTAACTATTCTATATTGAAACCATCTCAGCGTGGTGTCATTGATGGTGCCTTTTGCTGCTATGTTGTTAAATACTTTCCATTTTTTTTCACTGAAAACCTGCCCTATGGAATTCTCCCACTTTATATTTGCTTTTGATTTTTCGAAACAACTATGTGTTAAAATTTCGTAAAAAGTCTTGCACCCTTTCATATTTTTGACCAACGGAAATATGTGTGGAGGTATGAATGGAAGTATCAGAGGCTTGGTAAATTCTTTTATATCCAACTTACGCAAGGCCTTCTTCACAACTTCAAGTACACCAAGAAATTCTAAAAAGTTGGTGTCTACGATGTAAACAGCTTTGAACTCTCATATTTCATAAACTGTCCTTTTGAATTTGTTAAATCATTCACAAACTTAATACCTTTCTGCAACCAAGGTCTATACATGAAAGGTCGGTTTGCAATTTTAAAAAGATCATTATTCCAAAGGAACTCCTTCCTAAGGCATCTTCCGGACTTTCTTTATACACGATATTTTGTTGTAAAGGGCTCCATGCTCTTAAAACATCCCGCCAAAACTGATTTTTCATCGCTGGTGTTAGGTTATTTAACAAAGTATATGAACCGGTTTCCAAAATATTATATATCTTGAGAATTTCCATCAACAAAAAGTTTGTCCATTTCGGATCTGGGTGTAACATCCGCCTTAACCAAGACAACATTTGAGCCCGGATAAATTGTTTTATCAATGGTATATCCATTCCGCCATCACGGGCTTTCTTAACTGCTTGTTTTCTGTCTACTTTATCGGGTTTTGAACCCCATACAAAGACAAAACATTGTTTTTGCAAATCTTCTATTATTTTATCCGAAGGGTCCGGAAGAGATGAGAATAGATGGTTCAGTTTTGATAACATTAAAGATTTAAGTACTACATTTCTTCCTAATGGTGTTAAAAGTCTATGCGACCCAATTTTCATCATATTTTCGATAGTCTTCAACTTATCCTTATAGTTTCGTTCTACCATTTCAGCCAAATTAAGAGTCAACTGAAGACCGAAAAGGGTAAATGGGCCTTGGAACCAATCAAGGTGCCATTTAATATTATACTGCACATCTGAATGTTTTTTGCTACCTATCCAAATAATCCTTGTTTTGTCTGTGTTGATTTTTAAGCCCGAAAACCTGGCATAAAAATCAAGGATATTCAAGCAGCAATTCAAGCTCTTTTCTGAACCATCGAGGATCACAGTTGTGTCGTCCGCTTATTGTGTAAGTTTGTATTCTATGTTGTTAATACGTATGCCTTTAACCTTATTATGCATGGCAGCCAAAACTTCTGCACATATGAGAAATATGTATGGCGAAAGAGGATCTCCTTGGCGACAACCTCTGGATATTTAAAAAAACGTGATGCAAATTCATTCACTATTACACATGACTGAATATTATTATAAGAAACGCGAATCCATCTCTGTATTGAGGATCCGAAGTTAAAAAATTCTAAAGCTTTGTGTATATAGTTCCAGTCCACCGAGTCAAACGCCTTCTCAAAGTCTATTAAAAGAAGCATACCGGGAACTTGATAATCTTCAGCGAATTGCATAGTATCCTGAACTAACCTGGTAGACTCACCCATAAACCTCCCCGTCATAAAACGCTTTTGATCCTCATTAATTATATACGGCAATTTATTTTGATCCTGAAAGCTATAGCAGTTGATCCTATTTTATATGAAACATTTAGAAGAGAGATCGGACGCCAATTTTTTTGTAAATGTTTTGGTTTTCCCTCTTTAGGTAAACATGTGATGACCCCCTGCTTTTGAGGATTAGACAGTTCTCCTGATGTATAAGCATAGTTTAAAGATTTCAGTAGGTATTGCCCGATATCTGTCCAAAGGAATTTATAAAATTCGGAAGTGTATCCATCTGGTCCGGGACTTTTGTCGTTTTTCAATGCTTCAAGTAGCCCTTTAAGGGTAAAGATACCTTCCATGTCTGCCGATTTGTTGTGGTCAAGTTTGGGTTTTTGTGATTCACGTAGTAGGTCTTCTAAATGTACTGGACTTGTTTCATGCTTAGTGTATAATTTTCTATAAAATTGTTTTGTTTCTTCTGATATATCGTCCTGCTTATCAATTATGTTGCCGTTCTTATTCTCTATCCTGATAATTGTTTTATTTATAAAGTTCCTCCGTTCTAAGCCTAAAAAATAACTACTTGGTTTTTCCCCTTTTCCCACCCATTTTGCCTTCGCCATTAACATAATCCCATCGACCTTAATCTTAGTTATGTCCTCTAGTTTTCCATTTATATCTTTGATCTCCGCTATCAATGTGCCTTTATCGATAATATCTTCTGTTTTATCTAATTTTAATTCCAAGTCCAAGAGTTTTGAGTTCAACGCCTTCTCTTCTTTATTTCGTTCTTTCTTCCTATGACTATGATAGTTTTTCCTCTAATATTTAGTAAAATCATCTCGAAAGGTGACTGATCGTCTATGCTCATAGTATTTTCTTCCATTTGACCTGGACCGTCAATTTGTGTTTTGTATTGTTCTATTGTTTCTGCTATAGTATCTTTTACTATTTTAACATATACTTTATCTTTTAATAGCGAGTTGTTGAACTTCCAAAATCCCTTCCCTTTAGGTAAATCGTTGAATTTTAGCTTCATGGTTATACAGGAGTGGTCTATAACTCGGATGGATTCCCGTATCACTTACCATGTGTAGTAGATTATGTGAAATGAGGAAAAAATCTAATCTAGCCGGTTTTATCGGTGTGGGTTGCCGCCAGGTGTACCTCCTTTCTAGTGGGTGGGTTTCCCTCCAAGGGTCAACCATATCAAAAATTTCTTTCATGTCTAAAACAGTTTGCCTAGCTTTAGGATGGTTTATTTTCGCGTAATTGTAAGTATCCATAGTTTGGTCCTGAAATAAATTCCAATCCCCGCAAATTATGTTGTGCTCATTTCCCCATTCCTCTAGTATGGATTGCATATGATAAAAACATTCTGGCTGATCTGAATTTGGGGCATATACAGTTATTAACGTGATTTTTTTTCCTGCAGTTTCAATTTCAAGAACCAAATAATTTCCGTTTTTCATATCTCTTTTGTTCCTTAAAATGTCATATTGAAAGTTATTGTTCATTAAAACTGCGACTCCGCGAGCATTACTGGAAAAAGAACTAATAAAAACTTCATACCCCCACTCCGATTTTATTTGTTTCTCCATATTTTTATCAAAATGCGCATCTTGGAGGCAGATTATAGAATAGTTTTTGGTTCTCAAATGCTGAAAAACATCTTGTCTCTTTTTTTCTCCCCTATTCCCCGACAGTTGACTGATGCAATAGTAATATCTTCACCCGATGCCATCTACTATACTATATGTGGTTGTGCAAAGGCAAAATGATAAATGTATAGAATCTTTACGTAGTAATAATGGACACTTTTGAAATAACATCGTGGCTATAGGTTGTAAGATTATGTCTCTAGCTTTATAGCTTCTAAATTGATCAGGACAACGAGCAATGTTCAGAGCGAAACTTTGTATTCCAAAGATGGCAGCTGAAGACGCCCTAGTACAAACACGTGATGGGAAGATCTCTAACAAACGAACTCTGAACTCGAACAGAAGTGGAAACGGACTGCGTTATAACCACATATCATTACAACTCCCCTTTAAAATAACATTGTGAAGTTATCTAACTCGCGCATTGACTGGTATATTATTGTTACAGTTAATAATATTCAGAACCAGTCATCTAGAGTCTGTTTTAAACTGTCATGTACTTTTGAACTTATAATAAACAGTTTGTTCACAAACAGGAATCTTCTCAGTGTCTTCATTTCACAGTTGTCTTCACTCTATAGTTGTTTTTCAAAATGAACATATAATCATCTCAATTCAAATTACGAAACTCTCATATGAAATGAATATCCAACTCATTTATGCTTGAATTAAACTTAATGTCAGATCAAGCACTTAAGATCAATTAACAGTGATCATGAAATTTCACATTATGGAATAACACATCCTGGAATCACATATCCTCGAATCACAGAATTAAACATAATCATTGAATCTGGCTGGTTTCCGGATTTCTCGACCACTCGTGGTTCGAACTGGTTCCGGATTGATCGATAACTCAACGTTAGGTAACGGGGCTGGAGACTTTGTTGGTCGTTTCGTCGACTCGGTCTCTTCAATCATTCTGTTCTGGCATCGAGCTGGTTCTCGTGTTGGCATTAAGTGACGTCGGTTGCGTCGATATGTTCCCCCTTCTGGTGTTTCCACAACATAGGATCGTGGTGACTTTGAGTGACTCATGACAGTGGCGGGTTGCCAGTGACCACCTTGCTGGATTCTGACAATGTCACCAGTGTTCAAAGCTGGTAGAAGTTTCGAGCCTCGGTCAAAGTGAAACTTCTGCTGTTGCTGTTTCTTCGCCAGTTGCTTCTGTACGGTTAATGGATTAATCGTACCAGGCTGAAGTTGAGCATTAGTCGTTGGTAGGATGGATCGAAGTCTGCGACCCATAAGCATTTGGGCAGGTGATCCAATCCCATCCATAGGTGTGTTCCTGTACTCCAGTAATCCAAGATATGGATCTTTACCATCATCTTTGGCTTTTCGAATCAAAGTTTTAACAGTGTTTGCCTGTGGATGGTAGGGACTGGTTGTCGTATGTACAAATCCCCACTTCTTCGCGAATTCTTTGAACTCATCTGCTATGTATTGTGGTCCATTGTCACTTTTCACCTCTGACGGAATACCATGTCTCGCGAATATGGACTTGGTATGAGTGATGACAGTGGAACTCTTTGTGTCCTTGTCGAGTTTTGCGACCTCGAAAAACCGTGAGTAGTAATCCACGATTACTAAATAGTTACTGTTGTCCACGGTTAGCAGATCCGTGGCTACAACTTCCCATGGTCTGCTAGGTATTGGTGAAGGAATCATTGGCTCTTTCTGATTGGAGTTTCTGTATTCGAGACAGGTAGTGCATTTTGACACTATATCAGCTATCGCGGAACTCATTCCTGGCCAATATATGATGTCCCTCGCGCGGCGTCGACATTTCTCAATACCCATGTGACCAACATGGATCCTTTCGAGCATCTCTTTCCTCATAGTGGGTGAAATTACTATTGTTTCACCCTTCAGGATTATTCCATCCACCTCAGAGAGTTCATCCCTGCATAGCCAGTACTCTCGTATCTCAAACGGTACTGACCATTTATTTTCAGGCCATCCATCGTGAATTGCTGTTTTGAGTCTTTTCATTGACTCGTCACTGTTCGTCGCCTCTCTGATCTCTGACAGCTTTTGGTCAAATACAGGTAAGTTGGACATGACTGTGTGCACATAACATGCTATGTCGTCCTGTAGACTGTCCGTGTCTTGACTGTTGGGTAGATATGCCCTCGACAGTGTGTCTGCCACAACTAATTCCTTTCCAGGTCTCCATTTCAGTGTGAACGTATACTTCTGCAGCCGCAGAAGCATTCTCTGTAGACGTGGAGGTGTAGCAGATAGCGGTTTCTTCATTATGAACTCCAACGGACGATGATCCGACTCAACCAGTACTTCTTTCCCGTATATGTATTGGTTGAAGCGTTCTAGACTGAAAAGAACAGCGAGTAATTCTTTTTCTACCTGAGCGTAACTCGTCTCAGCGTCGGTCATGGATCTAGACGCGAAAGCTACTGGCTTGTTATCCTGAAATAACACAGCTCCAAGATCCGATTTGGACGCATCACAGCTGATGGTGACAGGCTTGGACACATCATAGAACTGGAGGACTGGTCCAGGTTCCTTGGTAAGAATCTCCTTAATTTCCTTGAAGGCCTTTTCTTGAGCCTCAGACCAATGAAATGCAATGTCCTTCTGTAGGAGCATTCTGATTGGCTCAGTGATGGAGGACATGTTTGGCACGAACTTAGCCAAGTAGTTCACCGTACCAAGCAAACGTTCTACCCCCTTCTTGTCCTCTGGTGGCGGCATGCTGGCTATTGCCTCGATTTTGGAATCATCCGATTTGACTCCATCTTGTGTTAGTCGATGACCTACATACCCTGTTTCTGGTACTCCAAACTCACATTTCTCCCTGTTCAGGGTAAGATGAATTTCTTGGCATCGATCTAGAGCAGATTTCAGTCTCTGTTCATGTTCAGACTTTGACGAAGCCCAAATTAATATATCATCGATGTCGGTCTCCACTCCTGGGAGGTCACCAAAGTGCTGAGTCATCCGTTTTTGAAACACTTCCTGTGCCGATTTGATTCCAAATGGCGTCCTCAAGTAGCAAAATCGTCCGAACGGCGTAGAAAACGTCGTAAGAAGTTGACTTTCCTCGTCAAGTGGTATCTGCCAATACCCATGGTTCGCATCCAACTTTGAGAAAATTGTTGCTCCAGACATCCGTGTCGTGATGTCTTCAATTGTTGGAAGTTGAAAATGTTCACGTCGAATCGCTTTATTCAAATTTCTAGGGTCTAAGCATATTCTGAGCTGACCTGTTTTCGGCTTTTCAACAATCACCATAGAATTGACCCAGTCTGTTGGGCTGGTCAACTTTCCTGATGACGCCCTGCGATTCCATTTCCTCAAGTGTCGTCTTCAGTTTCTCCCGAAGAGGGGCTGGTACATTTCGCGGTGCGTTGACAACTGGTGGAATCGATGGATCAATGTCAATGTGGTAGGGTTGAGACAGACACCCTAAACCACCAAATACACTGGAATATTCCTTGAAAATATGTTTTATTTTCAGAGTTCATACTCATCACGACTTTGATGAGTCCCAAGTCTTGAGAAGCCTTAAAACCAAGCAGTGGTACCTGATCGCATTCGGTGTCCGTAATGTAGAAGTCTAGACATTTGTCTAGACACTTCAGTGTACATTTTCCGACTACTCGGAGTTTGTCTCCTGAATAGCTGGTGAGTGTCGTGCTGGATGGTTTTATTTCCACATTTTCTGTGTTCATTTCCTGAAATTCATTCAGTGGAATAATGTTGGCTTGTGAGCCTGCGTCAATTTTGAAACGTACATTGGTACCTTGAACATCCAGTGTCGCGAAACATTCTTCTGACTTTATTTCAGTCACGTGAGATTCAGTTTTGTTTTTCGTGTTAACTGCTCCAATGAATAAATTGTCTATTTCAAAATCTTCTGTGTTTGTGTTGTCTATTTCATGTACCCTTCTTTTTCCTTCTGGGCAGCATTTTCTGAAGTGATTTACACCGTTGCATTTATGACAAGTCTGACAAAAAGCTGGGCACTGGCTCACGCCATGTTTGAAGCCACACTGTTTACAGTTAAATGTTTCACGTTTACCATTACTATTGGTACCCTTTGCAGCAAAGTCCGGATTCCGCTTTTGCGTGAAGTTAGTTTTTAGCCTTGCTCCACCGTGTTGACCTTTTGACCTCTGATAAACCGCTTGTACTGGTTTTTCTAGGTCGACTTGGCCTAATGACTTTATCTGTATTTTGCTTATTTCCGAAGCTCGGCACATGTCAACTGCTTTTTCTAATGTTAGTTCAGGGTCCCTCAGTAACCTCTCTTTAACTGTTTGATTTTGAATACCACACACTATTCTGTCTTTTATCAGTGAGCTAGTTAAATCACCGAATTCACAAGATTTCGACTTCATTCTGAGTTCAGTGACATACTGGTCAATGGATTCACCATGATTTTGTACACATGTGAAGAACTGATGTCTTTCAAAAGTTATGTTTTTTCGTGGTGTGCAATAATCTTCAAACTTTTGCATAACAGTTTTTAACTTATCTTTGTCCTCGTCCGGACCATAGACGAACGTGTTATGAAGTTCTATTGCATCTTCCCCTGCGACATGGAGTAGGATGGAGATCTGTACTTTCTCACCTTTCTTGTCCATTTCCGTCGCCAAACGATAGTAGCCAAAGTTATGCTTGAACTTGCGCCAATTTTCGCTCAAATTTCCCTCTAGACAGAGTTTTTCCGGTGCATTCAGCCGTTTCATTCTCGTTGATAGGTTCGTAAATATTCTGACACCATGTAAGATTATGTCTCTAGCTTTATAGCTTCTAAATTGATCAGGACAACGAGCAATGTTCAGAGCGAAACTTTGTATTCCAAAGATGGCAGCCGAAGACGCGCTAGTACAAACACGTGATGGGGAGATCTCTAATAAACGAACTCGGGATAGAAGTGGAAACGGACTGCGTTATAACCACATATCATTACACCTGGGTGGGAGTTTTGTTGTGCGACTCCCTAAGTGGGAGTCTATAAGTGCAAAACCCCACAGTTGCCTGGCTTGTGGGATATTTGATGGTAGATAAATACGTATATTTTCAATAAATTATGAAAATTAATAAATACAAAGGGAAAATATATACGGGAAAAGCGGTTTGCTTGGCAAGATGATCAAGGTCTCGCCTTTGGCTAAAAAGGAAACATTGACGATTCGGAGATGTGTTTCAAAAGGCCTGTATAATTCAGGTCACGTGACTTGGTTGCTGAGGCAGCAAACAACGCCCCTCACCGTGTATAATACTATATGAGAAATGACTGCATTAATATACAATATGAATATAAAATGTCTTTCTCTGTCCGACAGGTTTTCAAATCCCACATTTAAATCTTCAGTTTTGCGAAAAAAAACGAAATTTTTAACCGATGATCGTACTCCGACGAGAAATTTTTCTCTCTTGCCAGCTTGGTTAATCCAGTATGAGATGAAATTATATAATATTCAGGTGGTTTCTGGCTTGAGCTTCCCTTTGGAATCAATCATAGTTCATTTATCAAAATGTAAAATTAAAATAAAAAAGTATTGTACATATGCGAATCCAACCGTTATATGCGATTCAATCACCATTGTGATATGTATTTAATATACATATGAAATCACTGCCGCGAATATTCTTATAATCAATAAAATTAACTTGATGATGATTTTGTGAACTTATTCACATCTCAATAGTTTAAAAACTGTACCAAAACATGAATGGATACCCTTTCCTAATATATGTTTTACCATAACAATATATACATATTTAATTACACCATTTATCACCTTAATTAACCTAGAAATTCTCGGCTGAAGGGCTAAGCTGTTCTGAGTTATCGCCATGCGCCCATTCACACCTCTATAAAGTCTGTGCCATAATCATTCTGATAATGCAATCAACGACGGACTCAAATCCATTTATGACCTATACCCGGTATTTACAAAAACAAGATTTGCCACTATCATCCTGTATTGTTTATACCAAGTTGCATGAATATATGAGGAAATTATCGGACGTATGAAGGGAATGACTGAACATTAACACATTGTCGGCTCACACGATTATTAAATAAACATGTAATTTTGTCATTTACGCTTCGCCAGATTAAATCTGACAGTGGACATTACAGGAAACATGGTACAGGTATGTGTATAGATATTTCCAGCATACGCCCTACTTCAGCTTGTAGGAGACTATAGATCGTGAATCATATATATTATTCGGTTATCTTACGCATTTATACAGTATAGTATAGTAATATAGGCTTTTCCATCGACAATTCCGCAATCAACATTACATGTAGTTCTCAGTTCGCGGATAGAGGGGCGTACGACGGCAACACGGACTATGTGTCAGATATCACTCCGCCTCGCGATTCTCTCGCACCTTGAAAAAACAGATTCTCTCGCGATTGAAGATTTGCGATCAAGAATGGATCGCGCATGGGTAAACGATTCAAAAACGATATCGCGAGAGAATGTTTTTTTTTCAGAAAAGGTTCAATCGTTTTTTCTCATTTTTTTTCTCGATATCCTCGCGACTGATTCGCGAATGATCGTTTTTCAATCGAGAAAATTGAAGAAAAATCGCGACTGAAGAAAAAACGATTAATGGAAACGATCCCTAAATAAACGAAAAGATTATATATATCTGGAATGACAAGGAAGGCACAATTTAACTACAACAGGCAGTGGCTCTTGTCTTGCAACAGTTGTCGAAACTTGTCCAACACCAATGAATGAATGTGAACTTCCAGAGTTAATATGGAATACACAAACTGTTATCAAAACATACTATTACAAAACCAATACTCATATCCCTATACCTAATTCTAATAATTATACATGTGCTATACAATATTTATTAAGTGCATACATCTACCATTAATAATTGCTACTGCAGGAATCCTAATTATAGTGGAGACTGCCTACTTGCACGCCCTCCACCTGCTACCTCAAGACTTAGGGACATCCCATTCCCTGGGAGGGTGTATCCCATGTCATTTTTATGTCCCCGGCCTGGAAATGATAAGGTTTTTGGTTTAGCAAATTAAAAAAAAAAGAAGTTGTACTTTGCTGCAGTTGTCAGCTGTCATTGGATGATTATGATACTTGGTACTCATGTTTCTTATGATTAGAGGATGTACCTGTGCTATTTTTGAGATGAAATATTGATTTTTGTCCAAATAGAGTTTTCTGTTTAGCAAAATTGCACATGTAGGCCTCTACATGTATACATGTACATGTACATAGAAAGTTTGCTGCAGTTGTCAACTGTCATTGGATGATTACGAAACTTGGTACACATGTTTCTTATGATTAAAGGATGTAACTGTGCTATTTTTGAGATGAAATATTAATTGTGGTCCAAATTATGGCAAATGAGTTTTCTGTTTAGCCGAATTGTACATGTAGAGGCTGTACATGTAGGCCTCTACATGTATACATGCACATCTGTACTTAGAAGGTTTGCTGCAGTTGTCAGCTGTCATGGGATGTTTTTGAAACTTGATACACATATTTCATGATTAGACGATGTTCCTGTGCTCTTTAGGAGATGAAATATTCATTTTTTGTCAAATTTGGAGGGTTTTGTCTTAGTAATATGCCAATGATAATGTACATACATGTACACCTGTACATGGAAAGTATGCTGAAGTTGTTAGCTTTCATTGGATGGGTTTGACACTTGCTACCCAAGTTCATTGTGATTCAAGGATATGCATGTGCTATTTAAGAAATATGACATTAAATGTGAATTTTTGTACTTCTTACGTTTCCATTGATAAGGTTTTTGTTGGGCAAAAATTTACATGTAGATCTGTACATGGAAAGTTTGCTGAACCTTTCGTGGGATAATTATAAAGCTTGGTGGACATGTTTCATGTTTCAGACCTATCCAGCAGTAACCCCACTTGGGACTGACCTATCCAGCAGTAATCCCAAGTGGCACTGGCCTATCTAGCAGTAATGACACAGGAAACTGACCTATCCAGCAGTAATCCCATATGGGACTCAACTATCCAGCAGTAATCCCAGACCGGACTGGCCTATCCAGCAGTAATCCCACATGGGAGCAGTAATCCCAAACAGCACTGGCCTATACAGCAGTAATCTCACACGGGATTGACCTATCCAGAAGTAATCTCGCACTGGACTGCAATATGCAGCAGTAATCGCACACGGCGCTGACCTATGCAGCCATAATCCTACATGGGACTGACCTATCCCGCTGTAATCTCACACAGTGTTAGCCTATCCAGCAGTAATCCCACACGGAACTGGCCTCCCCAACAGTAACCCCAAACGGGATTGCCGTATGCAGCAGTAATCTCCTGCTGGACTGCCTATGCAGCAGTAATCCCTTATGAGACTGACCTATCCAGCAGTAATCCCATACGAGACTCGCCTATCCAGAAGTAATTCCAGACGGAACTGGCCTATCCAGCAGTAATCCCACGTGGGACTGGACTATCCAGCAGTACTCTCACATGGGACTGGTGTATCCAGCATTAATAACAGACGGCACTGGCCTATCCAGCAGTAATCCTACACAGGACTGGCCTATCCAGCAGTAATCTCGCATGAGACTGACCTATCCAGCAGTAATCTCTCACTGGAATGCCCTATGCAGCAGTAATCCCACGACACTGACCTATCCATCCTACACAGGATTGATCTATCTAGCAGTAATCCAACATGGGACTGATGTTATTGTCTGAACCAGATAATCTATTCCAGACATTATTGTCTGTACCACATCATCTATCCCAGACGTTATTGTTTGCTCTATATTTATGCTTTCAATACTGCTGCAGCTTCGGCGCATGACGCCGCAAGGCGAGATGTTGGGGTTCTCAGAACGCTTGTTTTTTTATTCATCTAGGAATAAATGGTCTTGTGTTGAAATTATATATGTAAACTAGGAAACTACATGTTTGTATTAAAGACAGGATCCATAAAAATGGTAATATTTTCCCTATTTTGGCACATCTGATCTCTGTCTCTATTCTCATGAAACAATGTTGTCACCAGGTATGTTATCACAATTGAAAAAAAATAATAAATAAATAAATAAAATAAAATTAGAAAAAATGACCTACCGTGGTCTGTAGCAAGTTTATGTTGCCCCAAACAAACAACTTTCTAATATGGGCCTGTGCTTTATTCTATTGTACAAACTGAACTGTTTTTTAAGGCAAAAACAAGTTTTGTTCGAATTCTGCTTTAACTCTACGTCCCATGAAGGCCTACTAAAATTGCCCCATGGTGACGCCATTTGATGCCCCTTCCTAGTCCATGATGATGCCATTTGACGCCTTATGTAATAAATTAATCAATTAACCTCATTCAATAATATTTTATTTCAGGAAATTTTAAACATGCTAAATTATTGGTCACTATGAAAGTAATAAAAAAAATTAATAAACTTCTGGCTCCAGCCCTCCAATAGATTTGTACCCAACAATTTACAGGTGATCACAAATACGGTCTATGGGGCAGCCTAGAAAAGCCTATATGGTTTAGAAAGGGGCGTCAAATGGCGTCATCATGGGGCAAAGAGTTAAACCACCCAAATTATAGTAGGTCGACACATTATTATGTTTTGGGGGGTTTTTCTCAATTTTTTCTATTTATTTATTTCATTTTTTTTTACAAATTTATTTTATTGACTTTAAGAGACACGTGAACAGAAATAACCAATTTTCCCGTTGTTTCATGTTACCAAAACTCTCATAAAATACTTTGGATGGCAGCTAGGTAGGGTAACAGGAAAGTTAACATACTATAGTTTTTGGCCTATAAAACAAAGATGCAAATGCGGATTAGATTTTGAAATGTTAAGATGATTGCTTGAAAATTAGAGAATTCATGTATTTGTATTTGTTGTACAAGTATATTGAGATAATATTATAATATTGAATTTTAAAGCTGAGAGAGAGTGGGCCGGCTATCACATTTTTCAGTTCAATGTAAGGAGAAACTTTATGGAGATACTTTTGTTTCTGCCTTGCCAGTAATTTACTTGTTCCTTTAAAACAAGTTATTAAAGGTGAAATGCAAAGGTTTTCATATTTTCCTTTTTATATTCTTCATGACCCATTTAATGATGGAAATATTAACTTAACTACTTCATTTGGTTTTACTTGAAGTATTTTGTCTCCTGGTAGCTTTTGAAAAGTGCTTCGAAGTTGCTCAAGCCCGGTCGATTTCAGAAATGAAATCCACATAGCTTATCTACCCTTGTTTGATGCTGGTTTGTGGCGTCACATCAGACCAACTGGCCGGTCATCAATACTTGTAACGTTCAGTCTCCGGCCGTCTGGTCTGACATGACGTCACAATCAATGAAAGATAAGCGATGACGTTTTGCAAATCTGAATTCAGCTGGGCTAGCTAGGGGTACCAACTTTTAAAAAGATTCTAGCAGACAAGATAATTCAAATTAATCAAAGTGAAGTAGATATTCTGGTATTTCTATCATTCTTCAACCTATATTAAATGCAAATTGGAGAATTTCAAAACCTTTGTATTTTTTCACCTTTGAGTGGTAATTGTCAAATTACTAGAGCTCACAAACTTTGTAGTACTTCAACAATCAGTTGAGTGTTATTAAAGACTTTATGTCTTGGAATGGCTTCCCCAAAGCTACAGTTGAAAAACTTGTCAAAAAGTTCACCACCCGTTTGGCTTGTGCGCCTCGAGATAAACCTAAAGACGACATACCTAAAATCTGGCTTAAATTCCCTTACGTTGATCCTCGGGGAGAACGAATAGTCAAACGATATTTAAGCAAAATTCGCAGACTTCTCACAAAGCCAGTGAAGATCATTGTTCATTGGAGAACCACTAAAGTCAGTGCAATTATCAACATTAAAGACAAGACTCCGCATGAATTTAGAAGTGATATTGTGTACCAATTTACCTGTCCTGGTTGTAATTCTAGTTACATCGGAAAAACTGAGCGTTGTCTTGAAACACGACTAAAGGAACATAGTAACGGCAACAGCGAAATCCATTCTCATTTGTTCAGTTGTGAGCACTTCCAACATATTAAAGACCTACTTGATTTACCTAATAGATTAGAAGGTATTCCATGTTGCCCATTGTCTTCAGTCTTATTGTCTAACACTAAAGTTATCGACTTCGCGGATCACTGGAATGTCTTGTTATTTAAGGAAGCCCTAGCTATTCGGCGCTCAAATCCTAAACTTAACAGTGGTGTAAAAGCTTCGAAAGAGCTACAGTTATTCAGGTAGACTACTGTTTATTATTATGGTATTTTGTTTCCAGTTTCAATTTTTATATATTTTATTCCATCAATCACTGTTTAGATAAGATAATACAACTATCCAGCATTTCTGTGATGTGTGTATTTCTTGTCTTGTTAATTAATAGCCAAATATAGTTCGCCCATATAGTTCAGCATTTCCCATTCTGTAACTATCCAATTCTCTATATCTTATTTCCGATTGTTACGTTTCTCTAATCAACTTAATACATTTTTTTCAATCTCTGTTTCACTTGTGTTTATTCCCCTGATTGACATTTCTGCTGCCACTCTATACACATTCACACACCTCAATAAATCACCACCCGTATCTATTATCCTTATCAAACTATTGCCATTTCGATTGTGTATTGTCAGGCCTATGTGGTGTGTATATTCCTTGTCATGTCTATTTGCCACTCATGTTTACCTTAATTGTTATGTTCATATATTATCTGATTGGCTATTGCCCTCTAATTTTGTGTATCGAACCATTTCAGTCTTTGTTAGTCGTTTTGTATATAAGAGCCTGTAACTGCTGTTAGATCACATCCTGAAGATGACAAATAAAATTTTGTCGAAATATTGAGACTGTCACCATGCGTTTATTAAGTTTATTCGGAGTTAGTTTGCTTCTGCATTATGCCAAGCTTATCAGTGGATCAACACGATTTTGTCAAATTCTAATTGACCAGGAGTGCCTGTCGTCTTTAATTATCATGAAAATTGACATCTCTCCATTCTTATATAATTCCGTTGAAGAAATAAATTACGGATAACACATGATCTTTGCAATGTAGTCGGACAGAATTCAAATACATAAATACAAATATTTAGATGATATAATATTTAGCAAAATGTTGTTTTCATATATATGCTACCAGCCAGTCTTGGGTGTGAGCTTGACTGGACAAAACAATAACTCGTGGATTATTGTGGAACAGAAAAGTATTGTTCAGTTTATCTCTGTCTACAAGCCCTTTTCACGTTCATGTAAATGGCAAATAACCAATTGTATACCCTTAAATTTGAATTCAATCAGGTTAGGGATACTTCCAGATTACAAGCGTCTAGTCCGTCATTCATAATCCAGCCGTCGTCCATTAGAGAATATCCGCGTCCATAATCCAAAGACCTATTCCATTTTCCATATAACAGTATTAGCACCAAATCAAAAAGACAATCATAATATACATAAACATAGGCTTGTTTCATGCAAGAGAGATGCCAATGAATGGGGAGGTAGATACATTTACTCTGCACACTGGAACTCGAAGTGGCAAATTGATACTATGAATGTGGTTAGTAGTAGTAAAAAAGCAAGCAGTGGTAAAAGATCATCTTGATGCCTAGTGACCTCTCTGGGTCATGTGATTGGATATACAATATATTCCTCTGCGGTGATGCAGTCAATTCTGCTGCGGTGATGTGGTCAACACAAATATTATATTGGTATGTAATATGTAGGCCTAATATGTAGATTTATGAAGATCAGGGAAAACGCTTGCAACATTCCATGAATATTTCGGAAGTAGAATGGGAAGAAACCATTTCTGAATACCGGGAAATTATGATGTAAATGATTTGACCACCACTGGATTTTATAAACTTACCATAAGAAGGCCCATAAACAGATATGGATAGGGTCTTGAGGTGTAACCTAAATGGCGAAAATTCCCAACTATGAATCAACATAAATATTTCATGAAAATTTAATAGAATATTGGCAAAGTGAAATTTCTCGTTTTCTGAAATAAATTACACTTAGGGTGCAGTCCACACTTGCCACGGTTTCACACAAAGTGGCCCCTCCATAAATAGGACGGTCGCCCATTTTTGACAGCGTGGTAATTCTTCTTCTCTTTCTACTAACTGATTATGGGCGATTTTCATGAAAATGGCCCATATAGTGTCATCCTGCTGGACGTAACAATTTCTCCAATGCGGATATAACAATTACTTGTTGATCGCACCTACGCACCACTACAGAGTTCATCATGTCCGAAATCTGGCAGGCCAAAATCCGCACTTTTTCGGGGAGCGAAAATTATGATTCCTTCATGGCGATAAAAATTTTCACGAAACGAGTAAGTCGACCCCCTGTTTTTGTCACCATTTTAAAATGTCTGTTGGATGGGAAACAATTTAACATGCATAAACAAGAAAATCATTTTATGCATTTTCTCTCGGTTGTGGGTCGAATTTGACACATTTTCATACATTTTATGGAGTTAATAGGCGGAGGGGTCTTGTCGTCGGCAAGTACGTCAGGTCGGTCGTCCAGTCATCTGGTCGTCAGTCGTCAACAATTCTTGTGACCGGTCTAGAAGCCAAGCCGTTTCTTCTAGAGACTTCAAATTTGGTATACAGGATTGTTGGGTGGTCAGCCACAAGCCTATCGAATTTGGGAAATTTGTGATGAATTTTGCTGTTTCCATGGCAACGTCACGGAAAATTCGTCAACAATTCTTGTGACGGGTCTAGAAACCAAACCGTTGCTTCTAGAGACTTCAAATTTGGTATACAGGAGTGTTGTGTGGTCAACCACAAGCCTATTGAATCCGGACCCAATTGGATGGCCATCTTTAATTTATGCGAAACCGTCACAGCTTTTTCGTTACCAAGATATCTTTAGAACGACTTCCCTTGGCACACCAAACTTCGCGTGCACATCCATATGCTCGTGATCCAGAACCCTATTGAATCTGGACCCGATTGGGTGGAAACTTTGGTGGCCATCTTTAATTTATGCGAAACCATGAAACTTGTGTATCTCGGAAACCATTTCGCTGTTCATTGTGAAACTTGGTATAGATTATCGAAATCTTGGCGGCCATCTTTAATTTATACAAAATTTTTAATGATGTATATCTCTGATACCATTTAAGTGTTCTATATGAAACTTGGTATAAAACATCGATGTATTAAGAGGCTTGCAATGAATAACCACAGCAGTTTCTCTGAAGACGGGAAGGATAGGCAGCCATCTTCAATTTATGCAAAATCATTAATGATCTCTATCTCTGTGGGATATTGGATGGTACATGTCTGCGTATATTTTCAATAAATTTTTTTTATTGAAATAGATTTTTTTCCTAAATGTTTTTCTCTTTCATTTTGACTCGAATAAAGTCATTATACCTTTGATGTCAAGCCGAGTTACTACAGTTTTAATTTCCTACCATACGCTGACCTCTATGACATAGGTCATAATTTTCATAATTTATTGAATATACATGCAGACATGTACCATCCAGTATCAAACATGCCAGGCAACTGCATGTGACGTTTCGTGTCGTGCCCAAACAGGACAAATCTGCTTTATTGCTGTCACAGGCAAAGATGTTTTTTCCATGTAAATATCACATATCCTTTATGGACACCTGATACTCGTTATGAACTCCAGAGGATATGTGATGTTAATATGTGATGGTAGACCTAATAAAGCTGATATTTTTCAAACAAAATCCTTAAATTCAAGTTAGATCTCGATACTGAGAAGCCAGCTGGTTGAATTGGTTGTATACAAACGGAAATCTGATCTTGATCAAAATGTGTATGCAACCGACCATTGCAACTGCAAGTACATGTACCAGTCATGCAGCGTATCATGAACATTAAAAAGAAAAAAAATGAACGCTCTAAAGAAGAAAACTTCAGAACTCTTTCTTGTGGTGTAAGAACTCTTGTACTGTCTGAACCAGATGCAGAGCCGGTCAATTTCTTCAGCATTTCTTTTTGTATCTAGTTGATCTTTCGGGTCAAATATTTGACCCCTAGGGTCAAACATAGGGTGTTTAGTTACTTTAGTTGCAAATGGCTTCAGACTATTTTGACAGTCATAACTGTGAACCAATCACTGATGTGCTATCTATGCAAATGAGAATATGGAATTGGTACCCAAACAGAGACAGCCACTCACCATGTATGCACGGTCCAGAAAGAAAATTTGTACATAACAGAAAATGTAGATAAAACACAAATATCCCGTCTCGGACAGAGCTTAAAAGCAATAGGTGTCTTCCCCTAGACAGAAGCAATAGGAACAACAAATTAAAGTTGATTGACGAAGGCATTCAGAAGATGTCCGACGAAATAGATTGAACAAAAGGTAACTTTGCATTTTAGGAGATTTGCATATAATAACAAACGTAGATAAGTATCCAGTCTCGGACAGAGGTTAAAAACAATAGGTGTCTTCCCCTAGACAAACAATACACACCACAAATGAGAAGTTGATTGACGAAGGCATTCAGAAGCTATCCGACGGAAAAGATTGAACAAATGGGAAATTTGCATATAACAAGATTTGTCGATAAAAACCCAGTTCCCAGTTTTGCACATCCGCTGAAAAACAATAGGTGTCTTATCCTAGGCAGGATCAATGTCCACCATAAATTTGAAGTTGATTGACAAAGTCATTTAAAAGTTATCCGATGGAAACAAAAAGTGAGCGGAAGCGAAAGAAGAAAATGACGAACACGTAAGATTAGGAGAGCCCACTTTTAGCCTGGCTCAAGTTTGACTCAGTTTTCATACCTCGAGCTTTCTCCCCCCAACAAATGATAAGGGTTGGCCTATATATCACTCACTGTGTCTATGTCAATAACCTGTTCATCACACTTGTGCATTTGCATAATCTTCCCTTGCCCCTGATAAAGCTACACTTTCATGCATGCTGTAATCCCAGCACACAGCTCGGGTGAAAACATTTTATGCAAAGTTTATTATATATGGTATCGTACATAAATCACACAAACCATATCCTACTTTACTAAAAAATCGGGTTGAGAGGTCCATGCACCTTTCAGGCGCTTGCCTGGAATTCATGTTGTTTTTATCGCCATAAAATGAGGTCTTGGTCATGATTTCGTTGGAATTTGCACAATTTATTTAGACTCAGTCGGGTAACCAAAAACAGACATATATTTCTTTTTGGCCTTACACTGCCCTTTCCTCCTCGTCTGACCCTACCCCATCCTCCTCCTCTGAACCTGCTCTTTCCTACACCTCTGATGCTGCCCTTTCCTTCTCCTCCTCTGGGCCTAACCTTCTCTCCTCCTCATCTGACGGAGTCTGTTCCTCGACCTCCTCTGACCCGCCTCTTCCTCCTTTAAATCTCCCTCCTATCTAAACCTCTTCCCTGCTCCTGTGGCTCAAAGTACTCATTTTCCCACTACTTCTGACATCTTATACATTGTCCTACAGGATTTCATTTATTTGTTTCAGAGTCTTTTTGGAAGTTGACTGGAAATATATTATATGTTAAACATGAGTATAAACTTCCAATGAGGGGGCATTGAAGTGTTATGTACAGAAGGGGAGTGGGTGGCTAAAGCAAACTTTAGATTTTTAGTTGTAGGCGAAGGTTGGGGGAAGGGGGTGAAAAAAAATCTAAATATTTTGCATATATGTAATAATTTATTGTGCCCCTAGACTCAATTTTTTTCAGCATTTCATCATCAGTATTTTTGAAAGAACCAATTTATGTAGCATAAATAAAGCCGAACTGATCTTATGTTACTAGCGTAACAGTTTCATAATTTCTTTTGTCTTGCAGATAGTAATACCAGGCAATGTGATTAAATCAGAACATGAAAGTCCTCATGCTCCTTCAACAGTGCTGACAAATCCTCTCTGCTCAGGAAAGAATCATGGGAGACAATTGAGATATCTATAGACTATAGTGCATATAAAACACTTGTGCGCATTGATGAACTTAGTAATATTTGTTGTGGAGATAAAAATGTCCATCATTATCACTGGTTATTGTGCATTAATTATATATGCTCTCCAGTTCATCATGATCATGGCTGCCAAGGACGGATCATTCCAATCATCTTGGAAACATTGTACTTGGTTCTTTTCCTAGTATCAGTTGTACTTGGTTCTCTTTCTATTATCAGTTGATATATCTACCATGTCGTGTATTACTGTGATGGAACGTACTCTTTTAACGATTGATTGTTTCACACATCCATTCAAATGAATCGAATTATGTATGATTTTGCAAATATCAGCATGTAAATTCAATGGACAGTGTGAACAATAAAGTGGTATAAAATGATACAGTTGATATGGACTGCTTGAATCTTTTAGACTCGTACAGTAAAGTGTGATGAGACTAGTGCACTACCCATTTTGCACTAGCCAATCAGATCATTGCCATTCAAAACTGTCCAAGGGGAAAGGTGTAGGATTTGTGTGTACACATCTTGCACATGTGCACAATAATGTTACATCAGGTCATCAGGATGTGGCCTCGATTCATTCTTACAGGTCACCCGAAGATGGAAGGTCCATCCATCCCTAGCTTTCATAAATTTCAAGCTCTGAGTGAGCGATGATGTTACTGTGACAGGTCAAAGATCAACAACACAATGTCTCATGTCATTTTATTTTGTTATCCATTTCTAAACGAAGGGATGAAATCCATCTGAACCACGCTGCTATTCTTGACTAGAAAATATGATAATTGAATGATTTCTGAGGCAATCATCATTCACAAAAACTCTGTGATTGGTTGAATTTTCTTCCATTTTCCTTAAAACAGATCATGAATATGACAGATTCCATTTAAAATTTGAATTGACCATTCAAATGTTATAAAATTGGAACATATCCCATGATGCAAAGTTGTTTCTATCAAACTCCATTCGGAAAACACTCATGGGAAACACGCTATGATATAGCATTGAACCACTTCATCACTGTGTCAGTACTGTTTTACTACTGTAATATTTCAGTACTGTTACAGTACTGAAATTTTACAGTACTGATACAGTACTGAAATAATACAGTACTGACAAATTTCAGTACTGAACAGTACTTTAATATTTAAGTACTGTTTCAGTACTGACATTTTGCAGTACTGATACAGTACTGATAAAGTGCTGAATAATTTCAGTACTGAAACAGTACTGTAATGTTTCAGTATTGTTACTGTACTGTTCGATTTCAGTACTGAATCAGTACAGTAATATCTCAGTACTGTTTCAGTACTGTTATATATCAGTACTGTTTCAGTGCAGTTATACTTTGGTAGAAATGTACTGAAACAGTACGGACGCTATTTTTGCTGTGTACAGTACCAAGCTCTTCGTATTGCCACGGGGGCTCTCCGGTCTGTCTCATTACAGGCTTTATTATTTACCTGTAATGAGCTTCTCCTCCATATAAGGCGAGACCTACAGTCAATGAAATACGCCTTGTCTCTTAAATCAGCCTAAAAACCCATCGACTGAAATATTGGACGATAACTGGTATAATCATCTTCCTAGCATGAGCCGTATAAAAAGTGCCAACCCTTTTAGCGTTCGTGCACTCCGGTTACTCGAGAATTATGAAATTGATTTCAAACTTCTGCACAGGAAAAAATCCAATTACATTCCCTCCATCAATTTCAACAGAATTACATAACAGAGTTAGGAAAACCGATCCAGTCAAATTAGTTGAACTGTGTGCTTTGGATTATATAGAGTCCAATTACTCTGATTATTTACATATTTATGTCCGGACTCATTTTATGTTCCTGATTTTAAGTATGAGTCTTTTAAACGTCTCTCTAATAATATCTCGGTATACACCACAGAATTAGTGGCCATATTAATGTGGTATGTGGTTTAGATTCTTTGTATGTGCTTTAGAATAGGTTAACCAGAAGACTATACTGTGAAGCCATGGGACTGTCAGTATGTCGGCATCTCTTCACACTTCCCTTAAATGTGTTGTAATTTGTGACGTTTCTCCATATAGATCAGTAATTTTCACTAACTCGCTTAGCGGTCTGTTGGCTTTGAGAAATTTCTCTTTGTCTTGTACTAATTACCTCATTTATGAGATATTATTTACTTTGACAACTATGTCGTATTCCAATAGCCATGTGCATTTTCCTGGGTTCCAGGTCACATGGGTATTCACGGAAACGAGATAGTTGATCAACTGGCAAAACAAGCTCCGCTTACCGGATATCTGCACACATGTGTGTATGTCAATATCAGAAATGATGAGTGTGGTTAAAAAACGATCAATAATGATGTGGCAAGAGGAATGGGACCATTCAAATAAGAGCAGGCTCCTTTATAGTGTCCAACCTTCAGTCACCAATTATAAAGAATACCTAATGACATCCAAGTTGCCACATGAACAGGTACAATAAAAGCGTACCTGAGATACAACACTTATCACGAATCGTTAGATTCTTGGTATGTGCTTTAGAATAGGTTAACCGGAAGACTATGCTGTGAAGTCATGTGGCTCTGCCAGTATGTCGGCACCTCTTCCCACTTCCCTTATATGTGTTGTAATCTAGAGAAAACCAGGTTATAATATGTAGAGTTCGAAATGGTCATATTCTCACCAACAATTTTCTGCACAGACTGGGAAGTCACCCGACAGGTTTGTGCGACTTTTGCCACGAGACAGATTCCATTCATCATTTCTTTTTTTTATGTGCATTGTATGCCAATTTTCGAACCACTTTTATTAAAGAATTACTGAATCCAGGAGTCACAAACCCGAATATTAAATCGGTCCTTGGTCCAGAAACTAATCATTTGATATTTTTGCAAGGCAGTAATGAAGTACGTCAAACAGTGCAACCGAGTTTGATACTTTTGCACTTAGTATTTACCATAATGTCTCATTCCCCAAGCAGGGGCTGGTATGGAATAAACAGACCTACATTATGCAAGGTACTTAGTAATCAGTAATACATACTATAGTAGTAAGTTAATGGAGGGCGGTACCACGGAGGCCTCACTCTGTTGATGTCCACACACGTAATCTCAATAATAATAATAATAATAATATATTATACATTAAACCATTACAGGCGTCGCAGGATACCTAGTAAGTAGTACATAGTAATAAGTTAATGGAGGGCGGTGCCATTGTGGCCTCCCTGTCGACGTCTCCATATCTAATCTCAATAATAACATTATATATTATACATAAAACCATTACATGTGTCACTCTCTTTTGAGTGTGTCCACCGATAGAAAGTTGTCATAGGTTTGTCTGTATGTGTTCATACCTTGTGTATATAACCAATCCCTCCACTCGTGTAATCCTATCGAAATAACTGTAACTATTGATGTTACTGACCTACAATTTAATTAGGTTCTTTATGATCTAAGTGACCTATAAGAATTTTTTTTAAGTGTGTTTCCCATTGCCAGCAACACTTCTCTATTATGTTTCATCCTTAGTATTTTACGTTCTGTGCTCCTTTACTTTAACGTAGTTCTGCTTTCAATAACAGCTAAAAATAAAACAATCTGATATCAAAAACGATTTACATTTTTGTACATACTTTTTCATACAATACATTTTCTTCTTTTCATTTAAAATATCTCTTAATATTTGAAAAATATTTCCATAATACAAAAACATTGTTGATATCAACAAATTTCAAAATAAGCTCGGTCTAGAGTCTATGCAACAACCCAATGTCCAGTGTTTGGCGTAAATAGGATCCATTTGATCCTGATAAACGCCACCCAAATCTTAAATCATTCAGTCAGTCAATTTTAGAAGGTTCGCCCTGTCAACTCGATAAAGGCCAATCAGTTCAACGTCATCAAAATTCTCAAGTGGAGAGGATCTATCCCTAAATAGTCTTTCTCTTCGCAAGGCTCGTCGGCGTGTTAATTCTTGTGCAATAAAGATTTTGTTTTATAAAACATATTTACGACAAGACTAAGATATCTTACAGCGGTACGACCACGAAGAGGCTGTCGCAGATTTACGACCAAATCTACGATATTTTCTACGACCTTGACTTTCGAGAGAGCAGTCTTTGTCGTAAATTTTATCGTACAATAAATTTACGACAAAAATCATCGTACGACCATCGTGCAATCGTTGATGAAAGTGGCCCCTGGCCCATATGTTAACCAGTCACATGGCATTAAATCTCGACAAGACATGCAATACGGCGGCTTATTGGGTAAGGAAACTGGGTACAAACATTTTTTGAAGGAGTGAGTGACCCTGAACAACTTTGTGGCCATGTACATTTCTTTTTATTGCAAGAAATTCCTTGGAACGGCTCGGACACGGATTCGTGGCCGGGTCGACCCAAGGTTACGACAAGACACAATCTACAGCATCGGCCGTTGGCCTCAAAATGAGCACTTGTATTCTATAGCTATGAGTGAGTGAGTGAGAGAGAGAGAGAGAGAACATTACGGTTTAACTTCGAGAAGCCTGTGGACCCACCAAATGATGTATCAATTATTGCACACTATATTCACAATTGCTCTTTGCGCAGAAAACAGCCATTCCTGATTATCATAATGCACTTAGTATGCCTACTAAATGTTCCTTTTACTTTCCCTAAACTACTTGCTAAAAAAAAGAAATCAGGATTTCTTATGTTTGGAATATTTACATTACCCGCAGTCGAATCCCCCAGTCACTTCCAGTCACGGTAACTGCCATCTACTGATTTGAAGATGAACCACGTCACACAAAAAACATTACTCCCATCATCTATACCATTCTGGGAAAAGAACGGAGTTATGCGTTTACGCGTTCATGGCTCGTCAATGTGTGATATTGCGCAATCAGTCAGCTGAGTTTTGAAACGGATACGGCTGATAGGTTACAGCAATGCGCCGTGATTTATGGCAGAAAATTAGTATTGGTAATTGGAGAATGGAGTCGATTTACATCGTCTTCGGTTCAGCATTATTATTAATTAAATTAACAACTACGTTGGGATCAATTGGCTTTGCATTTTTCGGATTGTCACCAGAAGTTAAGTGTAATAATAAATATACTTGCCAGAATCAAGGCTGAATGCAACGAAGTTTCCATTTTTTTTGTAACATATAATCGTGCACAAATAATCAAATATAAATTGAATATGACCTGGTCAAATGAAATAATAGCTTCATTATTCGGGGCATTATGGACGCGGGAATTGTTTAATGGACGACCGCTGAATATTGAATAATGGACTACAAGTGTGTGTAGTTCTCTAAAACTCGTGGGTGGACAATTATCAAAACTCATCATTTCGGGTCCATGATGTCGCCTCCATCTGTGATCCAGTGTTTGACTTCTACAGATTAAGGGAATCATGCGGCTAAGAGGGGAACCGCTAGAAATTTAAAATTCCCTCAAATACATCACAATTTCTACATTTCTGACGATAGCCAAGGCAATGGATATATTGTCGCACTCGTTCTGTACTCGTTATATGTGTAACAGCGTATTTTTCATTTCAAGCACGGAAGGGGCAGCCAATGACGGTAAAGAAGGATCGGTTGATCGAAACGCTATTAGCGCTAATCTAGGATTAAAGCTTCCTTACCTAAGGGTTAAATTTAATACTTGGACTAACCTTAACGTTAGTGAACTTTACATTTACAGCCACACCCGGAAATAAATTATTCCCAAATCCATCCAGTGGTAACCAGACCAGGCTTGAGTATCACACGAGGAAAACTAGATCATCAAAGGAACTTTTTTTTGTGGATGTTCCGGGACCGCCAACATGAACATTTTCAAGTTCATAAGATATGCACAACTTGGCACAGATGTGAAGGATTGTGTTACCTCACGAGAAATTTCCAGAATGATGGCGGCAGTTTCCGAAAACACGGCGGAAATTTCGGAAAACTTCAGCTTCCGACAATACGTGGCGGCAGTGTCTGGCGCCAGATAAAGATGGCTGATGGACCTGGAAGTGAAATCCACACAAATGACAAGATATTCACTGGGAAGACGTCCCACACCTTAAATGTTTTATTATTGAGATAAAAGGAAATGTGGTCATTTCAAAGAATGAATCACATACCATTCATGTTTTCTTCCAAGATTTAGAAATATTTGGCTTATTTAATCCACGATCTATTTTGTCAAAGACTCTATGGTTGACTGCGTTCTATAGTAATCTACACACCGCTATTCCAACTATGGGATTTGGTCACCAATTTCAACTCACAACTACAGTACAGGGCAGAAATAACTTGAACGCAACTAGAGTAGAATCAGAACACGAGCGAATAATTGTGGTTACAAAAGTGTGGGCGTTTTGATTACGACTGAAGAAAGTCATCTTCGTTGATTTTATAGCAACAGCATTGTAGCAACCGCGATTTGCACTCAAGGGAATCGCGTTCAAAGTTAAGTTATTTCTGCTCTGTACTGTACTCTCTTGGCCTGTAATGAGAGATGTAACGCTGAAATAAAAGATAACTATTTAAACATTGCATTACGTTTTGGATGTATTAAGTTTAGTTAACAGGAGTAATCTGGTTTGTGAAAGAAGACGCCGTATTTCGGATACTGTTCATTCTGCACGCGTCCCTATCGCTGTTACACAAATCTACCATTCTGTAAATCCTTACTAGGAGAGAGAGAGAGCAATATTTCAGCTATATAGCGACGATCAAACAATCTAAGTATTCAAGTTAATAAGTTAGTAAACCAACACATTAAGACATACACACATTAAAACTCATACAACAAACCGATTTCTCTCAAATAACCTAAGATACAGTCTTCTTTCACCCGACTAGATAGATCTTCTAAAGTAGCAGCTCGATAAAAAGAATCTATTTACAATCTTAAAATCTCGATAATATGTTTCGCTGTGAGATATTCGTGGCATGGAATACACCTTGGGACTGGCTCTTCTTTTTAGTAAATGTTCGTGAGTTAATCGTTTATGGCCGATTCTACATCGCCTGATCTGGCTTAAAATATTTCACACTCTAGAAGGAAAAATGAGAATGATAATTAGATACACTCCGTCTTAGAAAATTCTAAATAAACCATCTATTGGAGCATTATGCAAGAGGTGGGAAAAATTGATGACGTCTGGCGACTAAAAAGCACCATGTGACTCTACAGGAAAGCATCCCTCGACACGTAACATTCAGACCTGAGAATACGGTGGATTCTCGGATGTAGCCTTTGTATCTCAGTCGCGCTTTTATTGCAGCTGTTCATGTGGAGACTATGAAGTATCCTCACGGCCCCTAGCACCGGCTTAAGCGGAATTAGATACGCTAGCTCGGGAGCTGTAATGACAGATCAGCTCAAACAACTCATCTGGTGTTGATGGATGAACCTCGTGGACGCCTGATGAAGTAAACGCCTCAACATGGAGTAACCTGGTAAATGCAAGAATATTTCCCTTTGAATTTCATTCGCACAACCAGATGTTTCCAGTTCCCAATGCATGCATTCGTTCCTGCTTATACAACAGCCTATGCATCATGCCTTTACTTTGACATGAATTTGCTCCTAACACGTTGTGACAAGATTATCCAGTTTCCCATGGCGATATGTTTATTGAGAGGCACCCTTTTTAGCATATCAGCATCTGTAACAGGAATTATTAAATTCAGTTATAGGTCTAAAGAAAAGAACACACACACATTGCGATGTTGCAAGGATCAATGAACGACGATGTGTCGCTTGTGATTAGGCTGGATAGAGTTATGCCCCCTCGTTGGATGTTGTCAACTGTGCTGATCATAATGTTTGTAAATCATGGTACCCACTTCCATTCCCATTAGTGATCATATCAGCATAGATTTCAATAACTAATAACCTGCAAGTAAGTCGCATGGATATAATTCATTTTCTTTCTAACAACGAGGAAGCTTGGGAAACAAAATTTTAAAGAGAAAGCGGAGAAGAGCATACCATTTTTCCCTGTTATTTCATCGCTATGTGGAAAACAATAGCGGTCACTTTCATAATCGCGAAATCAATCCACCTAAGCCTATATATTCCGAAATATTTTATTAATCTGATCCGTTATTTCATCAGTCCAACTCGACCAACATCAAACAAAAATGTGGTATTTTAACATATAATTCGAATCTACCAACTTTAATATCTGAATCGCTGAAATAGCATATATGTATGTAGTGCTTTATTACAACTACAGGTTGGAACCCAGTTTCTCTAACAGCTGGTAGTCTGACGACAAAATATGCCCTACTGTGTTCTGTTGAGATAAATCGAGATTGTTGATACACTATCGTGCTATAATAAATTTAACAAAATTTCCAACGGTCATTGCCAGAAAAAGATCATAATTGGGGGGCACAAATTATAATTCAGTACAAATTTTCTTGACCAGAAACTACTGCATTATGAGATACAGGATATGTGTGGGTAATATATTTCATTTTTGAGGCAATGTTTTACGTAAACATCGATTGGTCGTCTGCTTTCGAACTTGTGTGCCCTAGACACGGATTTCTCAGTGGGTACTAGCGGTGTAGAATTACAACTGTTAGAAAAAAAATTCGGATGAAACAATGTTTTTTGGAAAACTAAAAAAAGAGCGAATGCGGATTAGTGTTGCCAAAGTTTGAATTTTTAAGCGAACCGGATGGTAGAAAAATTTCCATTGAAACAAAGTAAGAGTTTTATGAGACATGAAAAAATATATCCGATTCGAGTTATTTTCAAAATAATGAGTTCTGCTGAACCAATTCGTACACTGTTTACTTTTTCGAAAAGCTGAAAGGATTATCTTCAAACCGATATGAATGGTCGGTATAAACCTCTCGGAGTTAAATCTATAGTAATTTCACGGAGCTTTTTCACAATTGATACAATCCAAGGATACGAAAGGTTCTCTGTATGGACTATTCAACAGATTGATCAGATCAGTCACAAGACATTTAAAAATGCAGGGAGTTCTAGGAATTAAAACTTCACACGACTTGATGAGATTTTGTACGAACCCAAAGTTGCTTTAAAATACAGACCACCTATCATTCAGAAGCGATTGAAATTCTTAAGTTTTCATTCACAATTTATATATTAATTGAGGATCAGTATGACATATTCATATCCCACGATTTTAGCTTCAATATTTCAACCTAAAGCAGCCTGCAACTTGACACGACAATAATGATCTGCACTCAACGTCAGCTATTTTGTGA
The DNA here is from genome assembly GCA_036873755.1 of Hanleya hanleyi. Taxonomy (NCBI): domain Eukaryota; kingdom Metazoa; phylum Mollusca; class Polyplacophora; order Lepidopleurida; family Hanleyidae; genus Hanleya; species Hanleya hanleyi. The sequence goes on along the minus strand of JAVTVY010048979.1, from coordinate 108,617 downwards.
ACCTTATTATGGCACGCGAGTGAACATGCTTTTATAGCCCCAGACAACCTCAATTATAGAATTCGCTAGGAATTGTATCTTAATTACTACTGCAGAAACATCGAACTGTGAAAGCGCTTGACAAGGAATACAATATCGATACACCCCTTCATGCTATATTCATGTTGCGATTATTTTTCTGTGTAATTATTAACCACAGACGAAAACGGTACATCTGTATTGTTTTTCAAGAAGTGTACTGATGTGATACTGAGAGAACGAGAGAGAGAATTAAAGTTTAACGTCGCGTTCAGCAATATTTCAGCTACATAGCGACAATCGAACAAAACTGCAACAAAAACAAGTCAACAACCCCGCAATCCAGAAGCAATCAACACAACACACCAAAACATGTACATACATTAAAACTTATGCAACAAACCGATTTCTCTGAAATAACCTAACATACAGTCTTCTTTTACCCGACTAAAAAAATCTTGTAAAGCAGATGCATGATAAACAGAATCTCTTATAATCTTAAAATCTATACAGTCGATCGAAATACGTTTCTCTTTGAGATCTTCCTGGCTTGCAATACACCTGGAGCTGGTTCCTTTTTTAAATGTTCGTGAGTTAATCGTGTATGACCGATTCTACATCGTCTGATCATGGCTTGATCGAAACGTTTCTGGCTACCCAGATGAATATAGTTTATCTGTATTATTTTTGAAGTCTTGTACTGTGCCTTCAACAATATTTCGTTTGCGACGATGACGGACCATTCGATATAAACTGAGCACAATTGGAGGACGCGACGACAGATCAGGCATTCGGTATGTAGCCGTCATCTACAAAAAAAAAATCATCAACAGCACCTATTCCCCAAAAAAACAACAACAAATCAATGAAAAAAATTTTTAGTTGGAGTTTGTTGCTCGATCATTGACGAAGAAACTATTTGAGGACGAGAACTGACTATGAAATGTCGGCTCTGTACCTGACATACAACACATATCACGAATCGTTAGAATAGGTTAACCGGAAGACTACTGTGAAGTCATGTGGCTCTGTCAGTATGTCGGCACCTCTTCCCACTTCCCTTATATGTGTTGTAATTAGCATTGAGGACGCCTCAATTTCTGTTTTGCTGTATAACGCACAACACTTTACCATAGCCTGACAGTAGGAGCTTAACCAGTCCACAGATTAGACCGGACAACAGATACCGTCATCATCAGTTGATGGATGGATACCCCACCGATCTCCGTCGGAGCAGAGCAGTAGAAAGATGCGTGCCGTGGCAATTTCTTTTTTTTATATTTAACCGGTCTTCAAGACGCTTTGGCTGATAATAGAAACCCTACGGTTCACACTTCAAAGGCTGATCTCTTCCAGATATAGCGTCTCATGATTTGATGCTTACTGTACCTTTTATGTTACACGTAGCCGTTTACGTATCCCGTTGTGTGCATTGTGTGTGTGCAACGAAGTATTTAAAGACTGGCGGATACTGACAATCTATAGCAGTGTATTACTTTGTGTGAAAATACTTTGAAATTGTGCATTAATATTATTCATATAGCTGTATATTGTCAGAAAGGTGATTTTCTGTTTTCGTCGACCAACATTCTGGCAGTGTCTTTTTGTTCTCAACACTAACATGAAAAAAATCAATAAATGTTAGACAATTTGTGATTGCGGAGTAACCGTGTTTTGGCGGTGAATAAAGACCTGTGATGGGCATATCATTCATAGCCTTCTTTCCTAGAGGAGGATCAAACAATTCACTCTAGCAATTGAATATTCTCCCATCAGCTCATCGGCACTTCGCTCGTGGTATTTGCATCAACTCGTTTCTTCCCGCGGGAGAAGTGTCGATAGCTGCTCAAATTTTTCCCTCTTAAATAGAATCTGGCTCACACGGCTTGCAACGACAGAGGCGGTTCTGTTAAAAAAATCAAGACAGCGTATTTATCACTGCGAAGTGATGAGTGGCAGGTTTAATAGTGGTTATTCCACAATTATTCCCATCGAGTATGTAACGGTGACTGGCACACCGCTTGTGGACTATGGATATGAAAATTATTGATGTGAATGCAACAACGATGTACAAACTATAGAATTTTGTAGCTTCTGCAGGGTATGATCAATCATAGTTTGCCCATAGTTTAGCCTTCAAAATAACATTCTTCATGACATTATCGTGGATGTGATGATTATCCTTAAATGACGGACAGCTGGAGAGGGAGAGAATCAAGGTTTAATTTCGCGTTCAGGAATATTTCAGCTATATAGCGACGATCAAACAAAATTCTAAGTCTTCTAACAATCTTAAAAGCTATACAGTCGATCAGAATATGTTTCACTGCGACATCTTCGTGGCAATGAATACACCTTGGGGCTGTTTCCTTTTTTAGTAAATGTTCGTGAGTTAGTCGGGTATGCCGGAAATCATGGTACCTACTGTCATTCCCATAGGTGTAAATCGCATGAACAAAATTCATTTTCTTTCGAACAACGAGGAAGCGTCGGAAATATTTCAAAGAAAAAGTGGGACAGTGCATAGGCCTAGCGTTTAATTCCTGCCATTTCATCCCTGTAAAAACAATGGGGAACTTTCAAAATCGCGAAATCAAACCATCCAAACGAATTTCTGCTGAAATATTTTTACTCTTTCTAATCCATTATTCCATCAGTCCAACTATTACTGCGAATAGCTACACACCTACCAACGTAGCTACATGTATCTTGAACGCTGGAATAGAGAGACTGGGTTCCATAACACATAGTTGTAACAAAGCACTACACAACAGCTGGTAGTACGACGACAAAATATTCCCCTGTGTTCTGTTGAGGCAAATTGAGACTGTTGATACACTCACGTGCCATGATAAATTTCACAAAATGGCCAAATTTCAAATTCCATGTGTCGTTTGATCTCAAACTGGTGTCACCGTGGCAAGGATTTCTCAGTGAGTACACTCTCAGAAATATTCAGGGAATAATCCTGAATAGATAAGGTTGCACATCCACAACTCAATTTCAGGGATTTTACCTCAAACTGGTGTCACCGTGGCAAGGATTTCTCAGTGAGTAAAAGTGGTGTAGGATTACTACTGTAAATATGAAACAAAAAGTGAAAATAACCAGAAATTCAGAGAAAGAGACACGAAAACAATTATTCAGGTCGCATTATTTTTAAAATACTGAACCGATTCGTACAATGTTTACAGTTTTGCAAAGCTGAAAGAATTATCCTTAAATTTATATGAATTTTATGTTATAACCCTCTTGGAGGCAACTCCTTTGTAATTTCATTGAGCTTTTTCACTATCCAAGAATATGAACGGTTCTCTGTATGGGCCATTTAACAGATTGATCATCATGATGGGAAGTTGATGCTGGGTCGAGATCGGGCCTTACAGGCTAGTCTTTTGTGTTAAATGCCGTCATTTTCATCTGACGACGATACAGCTCACCAATCCCCAGTGTACGAGTTGTCACAGCGAAACAGCTCACCAATTATCAATATACTAGTTGTCAGAGCATTTCCATCATAGCTCTCTAGATTTGTATCTAATACCGCTTATACCGGTTCTACGGGCCGTGTGGTCATGTCATCCAAGTTGCCACATGAACAGGTACAATAAAAGCGTACCTAAGATACAACACATATCACGAATCGTTAGATTCTTGGTATGTGCTTAAGAATAGGTTAACGGCCAGAAGACTATACTGTGAAGTCATGTGGCTCTCAGTATGTCGGCACCTCTTCCCACTTCCCTTATATACGCTGTAATTCATCCTGTCAGTTCCAAGACATCAACATCATAGAAAATATGTAGAAAGTTATAGAAATTAAAACTTTCCATGAATTTTTGTAAAGACCAAAATTTCCAAGTTGCTTTGAGATAGACCCCCTTTCATTCAGAAGCGATTACATTATTGAATTATGAGTTTCCTTCACAATTTATATAATATTGGAGGATCAATAGGACATATATTCACATCCCTCGATTTTAGTTTCAATGATTCAACCTAAAGCTGCCTGCAACTTGACATGACGACAATGATCTGCACTCAACGTTAGTCATTTTGTGAACTTTATTATGGCACGTGAGAGAACATAGCTCCGGACCATCTTAAAATTATAGAATTCGCTAGGAATTGTATCTTAATTATTAGTATAGAAACATCGAACTGTGAAAGCGCTTGACAAATATGCAATATCGATATACCCTTTCATGCTATATTCGTGTAGTGATTATTTTTATGTCTAATTATTAACCGCAGTCAAAAACAAAGTCCGCTCTCACACTAGCATTGAAGACGAGCAGACGCATAGAAACCATGATATACTGTTTCCAATTTCTGTTTTGGTGTATATCGGACAACAATTTACCATTTCCTGACAGTACGAGCTTAGCCAGTCCACCGATCCAAAACAGATTAGAACGGACAAGAGATAACGTCATCATCAGTTGATTGGCGAGTACTTCACCAATCTGCATAGGAGCAGAACATAGAGTAGAAAAATGCGTCCTGTGGCAATTTCTTTTGCGTAATTAATCAGTCTTCAAGATGCTAAAACTGATAATAAAAACCCCTACGGTTCGCACTTCAAAGGCTGGAGACGATATCATAGCCGTTTACGTATCCCCCTGTGTCCATTGTTCGAGTGCAACGAGGTATTTAAAGACTCTGACGGTTTCTCGCGGATACTGACAATACATAGCAGTCTATTGCTTTGTGTGAAAATAATTTGAAAATCTGCATTATTTAGGCCTACAGCAAACCCTAACGGTGCATTATGGCAACAGATAATAGAGTTCTGTGGCATTCATATAGCTGTATATAATCACAAAGATGCTTTCCCTTTTTCATCGACCAACAGCCTGGCAGTGCCTTTTGTCCTTAACACTAACATGAAAAAATCAATAAATGTTAGACAATGGTGATTGCGGAGTAACCGTGTGTTGGCGGTGATTAAAGACCTGTAATGGGCATATCAGTCATAGCCTTCTTTCCTCGGGGAGGATCAAACAATTTTACTCGGGCAATTGAATATTCTCCCATCAGCTCGGCAGCGCTTCGCTCGTGGTATTTGCATCAACTCGTTTGTTCCCGCGGGATAAGTGTAGATAGCTGCTTAACTTTTTCTCTCTTCAACTAGAATATACGGGTATCTGGCTCATCCGACTTGCAACGACAGATCTAGAGGCGGTTCTTGATAAAAAAATCAAGACAGCGTATTTATCACTGCGGAAGGATGAGTGGCAGATGGTTTTAGTAGGGATTTTTTCCATTGAGTAGGTAACGCTGAAGACTGGAATACCGCCTGTGGACAGCGGATTCGGAAAGTTTGTTGAATGTGAATGCATCTACGATGTACAGAATTTTGTAGTAACTGCAGGGCATGATCAATCATAGTTTGACAATAGTTTATCTTACAAAATAATTAGCGTTCAAAGGGATTATGCAAAAATAACTATCGTGCCAAGGGAAACACATCTTCGAAACGTATAATATAGATGTCACAATTCCCTTATATATATATTCAAAGTTAGAAAGTTATACATATTTTTTCCAAAACCAAATATTCCTGAAGGCATTCGAAGTATGGCACATCGTTACCATAATCCACTTTGTCATTATCCTGGATATGGTGATTATCCTTTGAAGGTGACTGTGCAATAAATTATTGACAAGAACAGAGAGAGAATTAAGGTTTAACGTCGCGTTCAACAATATTTCAGCTATATAGCGACGACCCAGATATTATACTGCAGTTGCTTGGAAGAGCCCATATGGACAATACTGGTCCCTGACTGGTCTTTAAAGGCAACAGCCAGGGCATTGTATGGGCTCCCTAGATTGAAATACAAATCCAAATTAATGGCTAAATAATTAATGTTTGACTCTCTACAACTGCTGTTCTGGAAGACCTCTGGGAAGTCATTGGGAGAAACAGAATCCCGATCAATGTAACGGATTTAATATTGTGATATCTTGTCGGAAGCAATAAATACTGTTGTTCTTGGAAGAAAGGAGATTGTGTTTAAAAACATTTGCTGATTTTATGCCAGCTTGTGATTATTGACAACCAGATAGGGGGCGGGGGTATGCTAAACTATACTTCTGAATTCCAAAATCTGTCTGGAAAAGGCGGTTGGGCAATATCCTTCAAATTTACAGGTTCAACACAGTTCATCTATACTCCCGATCTGGGTCCCAGGTGTAGCGTCTGGAAGGCAAGGAACGCCGAGACATACACCCGCAATATATCATGATATTAGAATCGATACCATTGACTGGCATTATTTTAGTCCTGAATAAATTTCAAGTCGTCAAAGCCCATGCCATATTCTTCTTTGTGTTCACTTTCTCTTGATTTTTGTGAATTCACCTCGCGATCCGATGTTGGATAAGCAAAGCTGTCATATACAACAATAGGTTAAGCAATTTTGACTTAACATTGGTAGGGTTGGGGATATAGGAGAGAGAGGGATAGAGAACTAAGGTTTAACGTCGCGTTCAGCAATATTTCAGCTATATAGCGACGACCAAACAAAATTCTAAGTATTCCAACAAAACAAGTCAACAACACAGCAACCCAAAGTAATCAACATAAGACACCAAAAGACATGCACATACATTGTATTTTAGGTTATTTGAAAGAAATCGGTTGGTTGCGTAAGTTTAAGTCTTCTTTTACCCGACTAAAAAGATCTTCTAAGTAGCTGCTTGATAAAAAGAATCTCTTGCAATCTTACAATCTATACGGTCAACCTAGCATAAGGATCAGACTGTGCCTGAGCGCTAGAGAGAGCGCGTTTGAACTTTGAAATGACGGTTGGACCCAAAATCATTCAAGTATTTCCGAGGAAACAATGCAAGACATGCTTCGCTTTTGGACCTAATGATAAGTTTGGACTGTTGCCGGTACTCTACCTTGATATGATTTCGAAATTAATCAAAATTTCCGAGAAAACAATTATAAGACAGTGACGATTGTGGACTAAACGGAAAGTGTGGACTGCCTGATAACGTACTGTGCCCAAAACTAGACATGTATTTCCGAGAATAAACGATACGAGACGTTTGACACTTTTGAACCTAACGAGATAAAATGCAATAATACTCACACATTCAAACTTGGAAAAACAGACTAATGGCCGAAGATCAATAAAATATTCCGAAAAAACGCTTTTGAACCTAACTGTGCCTGAATACATACTACGGAAGCGCGCTTAAATCTTGATATGGGGTTTGAACTGTGCACAAATCTAATCATATATTCCGGAAATAAAACAATGTAGGACATGAATTTGTCAGTGTTCTAGAATCCTCCGTATTATAGTCTGAATGAGGTGATGTACCATGAAAGTCCTCTTCAGACATCAAGGTGTTTTCCATGCCACGAAGATCTCACAGTAAAACATATTCTTATCGACTCTATAGATGTTGAGATTGTAAGAGATTCTTTTTATCAAGCAACAACTTTAGAAGATTATTTTAATCGGGTGAAAGAAAACTGTATCTTAGGTTATTTGAGAGAAATCGGTTTGTTGCATAAGTTTTAATGTGTGTAGGTTTTAGTGTGTTGGATTACTAAGCTATTAACTTGAATACTTTTTGTTTGATCGTAGCTATATAGCTGAAATATTGCTGAACGCGACCTTAACCTTAATTCTCTGTCATTGTTTTCCAGAATAAGGAAAACTAGTTATCTTTATCAGTAAAATCACTGAAAAAAGTATAATTATCCTCGGCTAGTACCGCAAGACACCAGAACAAACTGCATTCTGTTTCTTTTTGGAGGATGATCTGCGGGCTTATATGGAGAATTCTGGATCTGATTCGGCACTTAATTTTGATCGCCACATATTGGTTAAGATGCGAAATTTTGCCATTAGAGGCAATGATTGAAAACTGGGGGAACAAATGGATATAATAAATTTAGCAACCTGGTTTAATGCAAACTTTCTTTGCACTTCCTTCCAAACCTTAATTAATTCTAGTTTGGCCTTAAATTCGGATCTGTTAACCCAGGGGTATTATATCACATAACCGGACTGCGAGAGATGCAGATCTAGCTGGTCTGTAGCCGGAGGAAGACAAACGCAATATTTCAACAGAATATCCGTGTTATATTACTGCTGGAGGTCGATATGGAGTTTTACTGTTTATTTAGCACTTCAGTGAGGCGGGCCGTTATTAAACACAGAGATTGAACTCTGGAGGCAATGCTTGTCTCTTACCCACCTATTCACCTCAGGTTAATGTTGCCTGACGTGAACCCAGCATTTTATCCAATGACTAGCTCCTCGACTTTCATTGAAATATATTCACTACACAAGTCACTCGTGGTGTATTTCAAATATCGCATATGGTGCATTTGAAATACAGCTGACCTCCTTTTCTCGGATTAGGTCAAGACGAATCTCCACAATCAAGCTCGGATGATCATTGGATAAAACAGTTACATGATCGACACTCGACAATGTATGCCAAATATTGACACGATATTGCACACCCGGCAGTTTTGCCCCTTGATCACAATATCGTGCCAATATTTGATATACATTTTCTCGTGCAATCATGTAACTATAACATATATATTGACTGAAAACACCCATTATTTGAACGGAGTTACCAGATACTCGGAATCAGGGTATAAGTTGAATACAAGCGTCTAGTCCGTCATTCAATATATTCAGCCGTCGTCCATTAAAGAATTTCCGTTTCGGAATAATCCAAAGACCTATTCCATATGACGGCATTAGCACCAAATTCAAAAAACAAACACAAACAATCATAGTATACAAAAACGTAGGCTAGTGTCCTGCAAGAGAGAAGCGGTTAGCAGTTTTCAACGATGCTGCCAAGACATCTTGATGTTCCAAAAATATAAAATCCGTATCACTGATCGTTATTCTTAATCCATGAGATTTTCGTTGTAAAGTCGTAGAGAATGATGTACATGATTTCCACACCAGATCCAGCTCTCGTCAAAACTACTTGGATTGCAGATTTTGAGATCGAAGGGATGGCTCCTATAATAGTGATCTAATGAGAATGCTCGTCTTAATGGAAAATGGCGCGGGCCAATCGCTGAAGGGGAGACATCTGGAAGAGCACGCGTTCTACAATCTATATACGATTGTTGTAGTACGTTTCGACATCCGGCGTTTTTCTCTTCGGTTCCCTCTTGCAGGAAGCCATCTATCATGCATATTTGAAATTGATACTAACTGTCGCATGAAAAAGGGCTTCCGATTATTCACGACTGCTGAATATCGAATCTCGGATCTGAGGCATGGAGGAACATTTGACCTATATCCCCCTATCTACACAAATTTATTAAAATTGAGATTGAAAATTTCTCGCCGCAAAATGCAATAAACCAATATTGTTTTCGGAATGTTTTGCAGTCTTACCCACTTCTGCCCAAATAGGTCATATTCAAACCTGAAATAGAATAAATAGACATCAGCTGTGAAAATGTAATGATCAGTCAACTATAAATGCAGTATGTTTGCCCAAAACGGGATTTGCTAACACTGATAAAATACAATTTTGACTATTTGTCAATTCATCTCGGATGTCTTAATATCGCATCAACCAACATACAATGAACCCCGATCGATTTGTTGGAGCAGAAAATCAGACGCGTCAAGGAAGACATCTGCATCAGGGAGATAAACTCTTAGAAATATATCAGTGTGATTTTATCTATGTGAAATTTGGTAACACAATGTATCAACAGCATATAGGTATTCCAATTGGTACTAATTGCGCACCCCTGTTGACTGACCTATATCTGTTCTCTTATGAGTATGACTATATGCAGGCGCTTTCAAAAACTGATCAATGAATAGCCCGTTCCTTCTCATCATTCACCAAACGCTTTATAGAAGATCTTCTCGCTGTGGATAATCGCTATATAAATGATGCAGTGAAGGTTATATCCACCTTCACTGGATTTGAAGGAAACTACAGATAGCCCTACCGGCACATCATATTTAGACCTATATCTCCATAAAAATGAAGCTGGCATTCTCTCTCGTTGACTCTATCCCTTTCTGGACACTAATATTCCAGTGGGACCTGTATATGGCGTATACATTTCTCGCCTAGTAGCATTTGCTAGATCATGTGTTAAATGTGACGATTTTAACCAAGTCACAAAACATTGCTGCAGAAACTTATAAAACAGGGCTATACCACCAAGCGCCTCCACTCAAAAGTTTCTCAAATTCGGCGATACATATCGCATGCTGATAGCAAAATGCGAGCGCAGCGTGCAAGATCTATGGCATTACGTTTCGTAACTTCTGTCTAATTCCGCTTAACCCGGGGCTAGGGGCCGTATGAACCGGTGTACTCACAGATTCTCATGCTGCTCATATGAACACCCACAATCAATTCATGACTGAGAAACATCATTCTCTAGATGACGACTTGAAAACTGTTGACCGCTTCTCTCTTGCAGGAAACTAGACTATGTTTATGTATACCATGATAGTCTTTTTGAATTTGGTGCTAATGCTGTTATATGGAATAGTTCTTTGGATTATGGACGCGGATATTCTTTAATGGACGACGGCTGAATTATGAATGACGGACCAGACGATTGTAATTGTCAACTGAAATATTATTATATATTCAATCATTTATAGGATAACTGATTATATACAATCATAAAATTCTGATCGCCCAGTCAGAGAGAGAAATTAAGGTTTAAACGTCGCGTTCAGCAATATTTCAGCTATATAGCCACGATCAAACAAAATTGTAAGTATTCAAATTAATAACTTAGTAGCCAAACACATTAAAACATACACACATTAAAACTTTCCCAACAAACCGATTTCTCTCAAATAACCTAAGATAGATGTATTTTGACAGTGCTTACCAATTTGTTATTTTATTCAAGAAGAGCGGGTGAAGAATTGGCTAGTCCATACATTATGATTCAATCCGCTATAAGGCTAATAAATGGAGTGAGAGAGAGAGAGAGAATTAAGGTTTAACGTCGTCTTCAACAATATTTCAGCTATATAGCGACGATCAAAGAAAATTCTAAGTATTCAAGTTAACAACTTAGTAATCCAAAACATAAAAACATATATAAACTTTAAAACTTATACAACAAACCGATTTCTCTCAAATAACATAAAATGCTGTCTTCTTTTACCCGACTAAATACATCATCTAAAGTAGCTGCTTGATAAAAAGAATCTCTTACAATCTTAAAATCTATCCAGTCCATAAAAATATGTTTCACTGTGAGATCTTCGTGGAACGGAATACACCTTGGGGCTGGTTCCATTTTTAATACATGTTCGTGAGTTAATCGGGCATTTCCGATTTTACATCGCCTGACCATGGCTTGATCGAAAACGTAATAATATCCCGCATTACACTTTTAATATTTCATTCCGCCGATAAGACATTTATTTCTTAAGAAATTTATATTAACAAACAGGATTATGCTGGTGCCATGTGGCCTCTTTGGGGCAAGACAAAAATGTCCAACTTTTGTTATGACGCTATTTCCTAGCAATTTCATTACTGAACGCAAGCTTATGTTCAGGATTTCATTGCTATTAATCTCCAAGGTTTTACAGATTGCCGTCTCGGGACTGCTTTAAAGCGATGTTTATCTTTCCACTTTGGTAAGCCGTGATATTATTCCCCAGGTTTTATTGACTTTTTAATGCGTGTTGAAAGAGTGGTTTTCGTATCCTACACACTTTTTCATTTGAACCTAACGCTTCATCATTTCGCACGTTTCAAGCCTATCTATCGATTGAACAAGTCATCCGGAAAACAGGAGAGAGCTTTAGAGAAGCAAACTGGGAGATGTGGCAATTTCTACAGATATTGTGCATTGATAGCACGACGAACCCCATAAACATACAAACCCGTATTACCACGAACATCGTTATAATGGATAAATTACATGCAATCATTTCCAAGTGCTCACTACATTCATAACGTCAGACCTAACGCTTGTCTTCAGTGAATCTAGAGAGATAGTAAATAGTTTTAACGTTTGCGTTCAAAAACATTGCAGCTAGATAGCTGCGACCAAATTTCAGTAAAATCCATCAAGCCTGCCTTTGGCATACCAGAGAGAGGGAGAGAGAAACTATCCATAGATGTTAACAATCCATCAAAGATACGCCTTTAAGCATACACAGTAGAGAACAACATAGCAAAACCCCGAAATGAGAAAGGGGAATACCCTGGTAGAAATATGGTTATTGTAATGAAGGGAAGGAGATGAGCATCAGATCTGCTGATTAATGATTTTACAGTAATAAGATCGTTCTTTTATCACATAAATGTTCCAGGAAATCATAGAGCACATTATATAAATGGTTTCAGGACAATCGGGCTCTATGGTCCTCCATACACCAGTGTATGGTGTTTCATATGTTGCGTTCTTTTAGTGTGTTTTTTTCAGCAATCAAAGGGCATAAATGAGAAACGAAATTTTGGATCAGGTCGAAAAGATAACGTGCACATCATGTGTGGCGAATTTCAAAAGAATCCAGCAGACACTACGAAGAATTGTGTTCACAAGAGAAATTACAAGCGTCTGGTCCGTCATTCATAATTCAGACGTCGTCCATTAGAGAATATCCGCGTCCATAATCCAAAAACCTATTCCATATAACAGTATTAGCACCAAATTCAAAAAGACAATCATAGTATACATAAAGTAGGCTTGTTTCCTGCAAGAGAGTAGCGGTCAGACAAAGCATCATGATGATCCAAATATATCAAATCCGTATCGCTGATCAATATGCTTAATCCATAGAAATTTCGTTGTAGTTTACACGGGTAGTTAGAGGCTAACAAAAACGTGGCTAATTCCTCAAAAAGACAAGTATCATCTGTATCTCATCATCAGTCTAATTCAGTTCAGTTTTCAGTTTTATTTGCTGATAGCAAAATACGAACGTAGCGTGCAAGATCTATGGCGTTACGTTTCGCAACTTTTGGCTATTGGCCGTATGAACCCATATGCTTCAAGATCCTCATGATGCTCATATGAGCAGTCACAATCAAAGCGTGGAGATACATCATTCTCTAGATGACGACTTTACAACGATTATTATGGATTAAGAATACTGATCAGCGATACGGATTTTATATTTTTGGAACATCATGATGTCTTGTCATCATTGAAAACTGTTTACCGCTTCTCTCTTGCAGGAAACTAGCCTATGTTTATGTATCCTATGATTGTATTTTTGAATTTGGTGCTAATACTGTTATATGGAATGTGGAATAGGTCTTTGAATTATGGACGCGGATATTCTCTAATGGACGACGGCTGAATTATGAATGACGGATCTGACGCTTGTAATTTGGATTATGGACGCGGATACTCTTTAATGGACGACGGCTGAATTATGAATGACGGACTAGACGCTTGTTACAGATTTTATATAAAGAATATAGTGATTATTATTACAAGCGTCTAGTCCGTCATTCATAATCCAGCCGTCGTCCATTAGAGAATATCCGCGTCCATAATCCAAAGACCTATTCCATATAACAGTATTAGCACCAAATTCAAAAAGACAAACATAGTATACATAAACATAGGCTTGTCTTGCTGTCATCATTGAAAACTGTTGACCACGTTATCTCTTGCAGGAAACAGTCACGTTTTTTAAAAATTATTTCTTTGTCCTATTTACTTGAAACTGGTGTTACCTTTCGAATGAAAATGAGTCATATGGTTGCTTTTTAGTTGCCGGACGTCGTCGATTGTTCCCACCTCTTGCACATTGCTCCAATTTCGATTATTAGCGCGAAAAATCTTTTGTGGACGACGGCTGAATATTGAACGTCGGATCGGACGTCTACAATCCAAGACTGGGTTGTTTAAGTGAGTAGGCCTATTCCATAGTCAAAAAAAGCAGAGAGTTCGAAGGAGATCTAAGGTTTAACTTGGCTTTCAGCAATATTCAGCAAAAAACAAGTACGTAACCCAGCCATCCAGAAGTAATCAACCCAACACACTGAAAGCATGTACATACAAAAGAACCCGATTTTTTTCAAATAACCTAAATTACAATAATCTTTTACCCGACTAAAAAGGTCTTCTAAAGTAGTTTTTCGATAAAAAGAATCTCTTAGAATTTATAAAGGCAAGACAACAACAACCATAACAGTGTAATTCTGTCGATGTCAGATCTTATTTATGACCTACAATTCTCAACAGTATTCCATATACATACGGAGTAAAGTTGTATCCGACATGGCTGGCGGCCGTTACCATGACATTTACTGTCGATGATCGCACAAGTTTCTTCTTGTCCGATAGTAAAATGACGAGAGATAGAGAATTAAAGCTTAACGTCGCGTTCAGCAATATTTCAGCTACATAGCAATAATTCAGCTACATAGCGACGACCAAAGTATTAAAAAAAAGCAAGTCAACAACCCCGCAGTAATCAACACAACACACCAAAAATATACACATACATTAAAATGCAACAAACCGATTTCTCTGAAATCACCTAGAATAGTCTTCTTTTACCAAGTAGCTGCTTCATAAAAAGAATCTCTTCCAATCCAATATATACAGTCGACCAGAATACGTTTTACTGTGAGATCTTCGTGGCATGGAATAAACCGTGGGGCTGGTATGAATTATGCATGGGAGTGCATACTGTAAATATGATCGACAGAGAAGATAACGCCTTTACAATTTGAACGAAACGGTTCTTGCTTACTTCATCCTCGGTAAAGTTCTTATCCAATGTTATGATAGTATCTGTAGTACAGCCAGATTTATTCCATTGATTAAGCTACTTCTGTTTTGGAGCGAAGACTCGCATCTGGAAAGAAAAAAAATTGTCCGAAATTGAATTATGACAAAATAGACGATAACATTTTATAAGATTGGGATGTAGCAAGTGATTTATTTTCTAATCTAGCTGTCTGAAGCACAGCAGATGTGAGATTAAAACGAGAAAACCTTCCTAACGATTCCAATGATTCAGCATTATATATATATATACTTCGGAACTTGCCGAACGTCGTGCTATATCGGATGTGACCATTTGCACCATCAGCCATTTTCAATATAGATATCAATTACAAGCGTCTGGGCCGTCATTCATAATCCAGCCGTCGTCCATTAAAGAATATCCGCGTCCATAATCCAAGGACCTATTCCATATAACAGTATTAGCATCAATTTCCAAAAGACAATAATAGTATACATAAACATAGGCTAGTTTCCTGCAAGAGAGAAGCGGTCAACAGATTTCAATGATGCTGGTGTGATGGATGAGGATATCTTGGTGATGAGTGTCCCTTTTGATATCCTTTTCTATTGCAACCAAGGGCACACACTTGTCCCCAATGTGGAGAGAAGTGTCCTAGCTGGGTGAGAAGATAGGGGCCGGACACTCTTTGCCACCGGACATTCTTAGCATCCACACCCCTAGCCCCGGGTTAAGCGGAATTAGACACAAGGTACGAAACGTAACGCCATAGATCTTGCACGCTACGCCCGTATTTTGCGATCAGCATGCGATATGTATCGCAAAATTTGAGACACTTTTAAGTGTAGGCGCTTGGTGGCCTGAGAGGAATACAAATGATAATGCTTACGTCCAGCAATTAGCAACAGTCCTATAGTCTTACAATTTAACTTAGTCGTGCCTGACCTAACCAACTATCAGTTCAAGCATCGCTACGGCGACATAATATCACATAACACAGGCATCATGGAGATCATTTCGCCAAATGCCTAAAAAGTTTGTCATTCAGCCAAATGACTATCGAAAAAAAGGCCAATTTCCTCAGTTTGTCATTTCACAAAATGACTCATAACCACCAGTAAATTGTTCAAATGCTAAGAATTGTACCGCAGCTCAGCGTTCAATGAGATTAATATCTATCCTAATACATATTTTATAACATCCCACTGACAAACATCTATAAACGTTCGAGTTCCCTGGCATATTCGCTTGCAAACGTGACCCGACTGAATCTTCCCCTGTAGCAGGAACTGCCCGTTGTCTAATTTGACTAAACAATCGGTTTGTTTGAGAGAGAGAGAGAGAGAATTAAGGTTTAACGTCGCTTTCAGCAATATTTCAGCAATACAGCGACAACCAAACAAAATTCTAAGGATTCAATTCAACAACTTAAAAACTGGTACAAACATTAAAATTTGTACAACAAACCAATCTCTCTCAAATAATCCAAAATACAATCTTCTTTTACTCGGTTAAAAAGACCTTCCAGCGTAGCTGCTCAATAAAAAGTATCTCTTACAATCTTAAAATCTATGCAGTCTAAGAGAATATGTTTCACCGTGAGATCTTCGTGGCATGGAATACACCTTGGGACCGGTTTCTTTGAGAGGAAATGCATGATATACCTCAATTTGATCTAGACGTCTGATAAACAAAATTACTTAGTTTCTAAATAATCAACATCAGTTACCGGTTAATCAATTTCACGTCTATCGGCTACGGACGAGAACGAATTTCTATGGGGAATAGTAGATTTCACATTTGTTCTGATACAAGGGCGCCGAGAGGATGAAAACAGAGTCGTAAGTTTTGCTAGTGAAAGGAGAACCGTAAAGCGTCGAGAAAACACCATCAGCCTATGGTAAAGCATGTTTGGATGACACACTATTCTATTCAAAGTTTTCTTCATTAGTAAAGTCTTTAGCAACTCCTTGGCTCTTTTGTGGCAAATACCATTATCTCCCACGGAGGCGCCCACGTTTGCACATCAAGTGGTTCATTACAGAATATACAGACAGCCGTAGGGAATTGTTTCGCTGGCTCTCGATGGAATCCAATCAACTCGTAAGAGTAAATTAAATTCTGGTCTTCATTCTGAACTAGCTTTTCCCAATCTCTGGTTTTATTGAATGACATCAGTTTGGTACGTTCCGTCAGCTTTGTCTGTAATTTGTAGCTGTGTCGAACTGAGGTCAAAACGCAAACTCGGCTTCCCTGGACACGTTAATATCCGAGAGAGAGAGAGAGAGAAGTAAGGTTCAATATCGCGTTCAGCAATATTTCAGCTATATAGCGACGATCAAACAAAATTCTAAGTATTCAAGTTAATAACTCAGTAAACTAAATTAAAAACATGAAAATACATTAAAATTTATACACAAATCGATCTCTCTCAATCTAAAATACAATCTTCTTTTACTCGACTAAAAAGATCTTCCAAAGTAGCTGCTCGATAAAAGCTATCTCTTACAATCATAAAATCTGTACAGTCGATCAGAAAATGTTTCACCGTGAGATCTTCGTGGCATGGAATACACCTTGGGACCGGCTCTTTTTTTAAGAAAATACCCGTGAGTTAATCGTGTATGGCCGATTCTACATCGTGTAATCATGGCTTGATCGGGTTACTCCCCTTCTTTATTTTTGTGATTGTATCTGCTCCCAGAGGGCGCTGTGATTAGCCTTGAATAAAAGTCTGAAGTCTGATCGAAACGTTTCTGACTGTTCAGATGAGTTTAGCCTTCAGTTGTGTTGAACTCGTGAAGTTTGTTATTATCCATAGCATCCCACAAAGATTGAAACAACTTTCAAAGTTTACAAAACAAAATGTGCATCACGGGATAGCTTCCAGTTTGAAAGGTTTGATTGGTCAATTCAAATTGAAGAAAGGAAATACAATATGTTAATTATTAATGGGTTATTAAGAAAATTTGAATAAATGTTTTGAAGAGGCTTTGTAAAGTTTCATTACAAAACCACCAGTTAGGGCAGATTTCTGAAATCTGCAAGGAACATCTTCGATCAGTTGAAATCTGTCGTATCAGTATTCGTAGCTATATATCAGGTTGATTCAAACCGACACGTTTTCGCGAGCTGTCGCAAAATGAGACATACATAGACATAAGTAAACTCAAACATATTTCCATTCTCTGCAGCAGGAAGTGTTTTCATCACCGGTTCTAACCAACTCTTTCATTTATATCGGACTTCAATCAGCCAGTTGTAACTGTTCTGAAGATTGAAACTACAAACAGTAAATGATATTGACAATTGACGATGTTTATATCAAATACTCAGGACTACTATTGTCTTATTAATTTCGTGATTTTCAAGATGGCAGATCAGTATGGCAGCCTCGAGATTGCTCTCCCAAGTCTTTTTAATTCTTTTGGTGTCTAGTTACCCGATAGAGGAAATTTTAACCGAAGTTGACTGTCCTGCAATATTTGACCGAGTTGGAGAAGTGGACCCAGTTGGAGAACTTTAACCCATTAAAATTAATGTGAATTCCATGTGGCCGAAAAAAAACCCAGCATGTTAACGTGTACATGCACCTTTCGTTAGATTCTTGGCATGTGCTTTAGAATAGGTTAACCAGAAGACTATTCTGTGAAGTCATGTGACGCAGTCAGTATGTTGGCACATCTTCCCACTAACCTTATATGTGTTGTAATTTTTTACGTTTCGTCCCCGAGGCCCGCCCCCTGTACAGACCTTTTGGTCTTTGATATATGTTGGCATTTGTGGGAAGTTGATGCTGGGTCGACATCGGGCCTTACAGACTAGTCTTTTGTGTTAAATGCCGTAATTTACATCTGACGACGATACAGCTCATCAATCTCCAATGTACGAGTTGTCACAGCGAAACTTTACTTTACTTTATTTCCGTACATGAATACATATAGAAACATAAAAATATATATACATATATCAATGATTGTTAAAAAACAATGCCATGTACAAACAAGATTATCACAATTCCCAGGCAAACATGCGCATACAGCTCTAACAATACAGAATAGTTAGTTGGGATAGTCTTAGCCTGTATCCAAGCTATGGGGTCGGCTAAAGTGACAAACAAAAGAATGCTGCCCTAAAGCCCACTGTATTGGGCCACCACTACCTCGAACATAAATTCGGGTCCAACTCCACACATCCCTCTGGTCACAGATTGTCAAGAAGAGTGATGTGTGGAGTCGCACCCCAATCGACGAGAGTGCAATAGTTTAATATTCATGTTCAAGCCTGTGCGGCAGGGGTGCCGGCTAGCTGCGATGTTCTCTGTTGCAACATTTCGTAAATAAACTGTCCAATTTGGGGGGACAGATGGTTAGGTGGGTTGATCAAAAAATAAAAAAATTCTTGATCTGTTAAATGTCTGAAGAAATGACAAGTGTTGTCGATTAACTTGTATAATATATCTCGCAGTTTTTTACCGCTGGGGCAATGACAAAGGAAGTGGTATTCATCTTCCACAGTTTTATTTAATATACTATCACAACGTCTGCACCATCTTTTGTCCCGATCTATTTTTCTGTATCTCCCTGTTTCTATCTCCAGTCTGTGGGCGCATATTCTGAGTTTTGTTAAAGAGTGTCTAAAATTCTGGTTTTTTACATATTGTAGATAGCCAGCAATCGAATAGGATTGTTTCATATATTCATAATGAAGAAGCTTCTCGGATTTTTCTAGTTTGTTAATGTAGTATTCGATATATTTATCTTTTAGTTTATCTTTTACTTTTTTTGATACGTGTTTGGATTTGGAATGGTGAGTTAGATGTTCGTCATTGTTGATGTGTTTTTCTGTTATTAGAGAGACATAGCTATGCCATCCGATTCCATCAGTCTTTAGTGATTTACTGCATGTGATAGCATCTTGAAGAATAGTTCGATCCAAACTATTTTCAAGGTGTATCGTATAGTTAAGTATGTTTGTGTGGATATCTGTTATAAGTGGGAATCGCCCAAGTTCTCGTTTACATGCAATGTTCACAATATTTTTACTTACCTCAAGGTTTAATTTACAAAATTAATATGAACTTTTTCAAAAGGTTCGGAGTCTGTGATTGAATAGAACTTGTTAAGATCATTCTTTTGCAGTTTATTTATTAGTTCTGTACCCCAGATTTCAGAGTTATACAAAAGAATTGGTTTAATTAGTGCATCAAATAGTTTGTTGTATAAATCGGGTGGTGGGTTGAGGCCGGAGAAAGTCCTATGTAATTTAAATAAGACTTTTAATGCCTTTTTTCCCCGATCGGTTTTGGCCTGTGAAAAGTTTCCATTTGCAATGAGGGTACACCCTAAGTATGTATAGTTTTCTGTACGAGGTATTTCTGTAGAGTCAAAATAAAATGTTGTATTTATTTTTGTTTTCCTTTTTTGGAGTACCATACAGTTTGATTTACTGGGGTTGACCGTCAAATGCCATTTATTACAATAATCATGTAAAATGTTTAGGCAGTTCTGGAGACCCTCAGGAGTTTCTGAGATTATCATCAGATCATCTGCCCATAAAAGATGTGACAGTTCTTCATTTTCTAATGTTATCGGTGTGCATATATCTGGGGGGAATGCCATATCATCTACAAAGAGATTGAACATAGTTGGACTGAGATTGTCCCCTTGTTTTACGCCATTATCTGATGTGAAGGAGTCTGTGAGGTCATTATTTATCTGCTAGGCTATGTTACTTTGATTGTACATGGATTTAGTTATGTTATAAAATTTTCCACCAATACCAAGTCTGAGTATTTTAAGGAGGAGATCATCTCTCCAAACCGAGTCGAAAGCCTTTTGAAAATCAATAAAACCTATGTAAAGTTTCTTTTTCAATTTGTAAAGATATTTATTTATTATGGTTTTAAGAATGAAATGTTTGTCTGCCGTACGTCTACTTTTCCTAAATCCAGATTGATTATCCGAGAGGAGATTATTGTCATCAATATATTTGTTAAGCCTGTTGTTAAGTATACTATGAAACAATTTGCCTAGGCAACTAGAAATTGTAATGCCTCTATAGTTCTGTGGTTCTAATTTATCTCCCTTCTTATGTAATGGTTTCACATATCCTTCAGTCCAAGAATCCGGGATTATCCCACTGTTGTATACATCGTTAAAAAGTTTTGCAAGGGGAGATAATATAATGTCTTGGCCGTATTTTAACATTTCGTTAGATATGCAATCAAGACCACAGGATTTCCCTGTTTTAAGGGTTTTCAGTGCATGTGCGATTTCTTTAGTTTCTATATGGCAATCCAGGATGGAATTAGATTGTTGATCATTTTCTCTAATTTTAAGTCCATTAAGTAGATCGTGTGGTCTATGGACGCGGATATTCTCTAATGGACGACGGCTGGATTATGAATGACGGACTAGACGCTTGTAATCTGTGTATGTTGATGGTTGTGAATTTAATTCTTGGAAATGACTAAAAAGTTTTTCATGAAATTCTGGTGGTAGATCTAGTTCCTCCTTATTTCTTTCGATTAAATTGTTAATTATTTTCCAGTATTCTTTAGGGTTATCACCCTGTAAAGTTTCAAGTTTGTCATAAATTTCATCTTTCACCAGCTTTTCATGCTGTTTCCTTTTCCTTTTTATTTTTTGCTTTGTCGACATGAGCTTTGTTCCTATATCACGATTATGTGGAAATTTAGCCAGCTGTTTCGCTATATCTTTAAATTGTTTTTGAAGATATTTAATATCTTCACAATTTTTCCTAGTGATTTTTCTATTGTTTTTCCTAAACTTATTCATTTTGGGTATTGGGGGAGAATTGCACTGGCTGCAGACACTAGTATACCATTGAATGATTCTACTATGTTGGTAATACTTTCTTTGGTTGCAGTTATGTCACATGACATGAATCGTTGTATATTATTTTGCGATTCAACAGACAGTAATTCCTCTCTATATAACATACTATTACCTTCTGTTATCTTGCAAGAAACTGGTCTGGGGTGCAAGTCAATATTGTTTATGTGGTTCAGAATATTACTTTTATTGCATTTGAATAAAGTTGATATTGGACAATGAACAGATTGTTGAGTAATTTCCTTAACATTTAGACTAACCACCTTATGGACTGCACTTTCATGAGCAAGGACATAATCAACAGCACTACATCCTTGATTTGTGAAACAAGTGAGTTTTCCCAGATAATCTCCTGGAGTTCGACCATTTAGTATACGTATTCATGATGAGATACATAATTGAATTATTGCCTTGCCATGGTGCTTAAAATGATTACAGTTATCCTGAGAATTTCTTTGACGGTTGATACAAACAGCTCACCAATTACCAGTATACGAGTTGTCAGAGCATTTCCATCATAGCTCTCTAGATTTGTATCTAATACCGCTTATGCCGGTACTAGGGGCCGTGTGGTCATATCATCCAAGTTGCCACATGAACAGGTACAATAAAAGCGTACAACTTATCACGAATCGTTAGATTCTTGGTATGTGCTTTAGAATAGGTTAACCAGAAGACTATTCTGTGAAGTCATGTGACGCAGTCAGTATGTCGGCACCTCTTCCCACTTCCCTTATATGTGTTGTAATTTGACATCGAAAATATATGTTCGATCGGTCCTTAGCGATGGCTAATAATTTGCGCAGGTCCTCTGCATTTACATTTCCCGGTCCTCTGCATTTACATTATAAACATTTGTCAAACAAGCTTTCTGTAGTTTTTATCTTTGGGTTCTTCCTGTTCTGATTGTCATATGGAGGTTACAGTGAGTATAACTTCAGTAAAGGCAAACGGGTCACACTCCGTAACAATTATGCTGCTACACACTCTGATCCCATCGCATGGTACCGAGAACAGAAATGTGACGACCGTAACAATTATGCTGCTACACTCTCCGATCCCATCTTATGGTACCGGGGACAGAAATGTGACGACCGTAACAATTATGCTGCTACACCCTCTGATCCCATCTCATGGTACCGGGAATAGAAATGTGACGACCGTAACAATTATGCTGCTACACCCACTGATCCCATCTCATGGTACCGGGAACAGAAATGTGACGACCGTAACAATTATTCTGCTGCACCCTGTGATCCCATCGCATGGTACCGGGAACAGAAATGTGACGACGGTACCAATTATGCTGCTACACCCTCTGATCCCATCGCATCGTACCAGGGACAGAAATGTGACGACCGTAACAATTATGCTGCTACACCCTCTGATCCCATCTCATGGTACCGGGAACAGAAATGTGACGACCGTAACAATTATGCTGCTACACCCTCTGATCCCATCGCATGGTACCGAGAACAGAAATGTGACGACCGTAACAATTATGCTGCTACATCCTCTGATCCCATCGCATGGTACCGGGGACAGAAATGTGACGACCGTAACAATTATGCTGCTACACCCTCTGATCCCATCTCATGGTACCGGGGACAGAAATGTGACGACCGTAACAATTATGCTGCTACACCCTCTGATCCCATCGCATGGTACCGAGAACAGAAATGTGACGACCGTAACAATTATGCTGCTACATCCTCTGATCCCATCGCATGGTACCATGGACAGAAATGTGACGACCGTAACAATTATGCTGCTACACCCTCTGATCCCATCGCATGGTACCGAGAACAGAAATGTGACGACGGTAACAATTATGCTGCTACACCCTCTGATCCCATCGCATGGTACCAGGGACAGAAATGTGACGACCGTAACAATTATGCTGCTATACCCTCTGATCCCATCTCATGGTACCGGGGACAGAAGTGTGACGACCGTATTATCGCGAGAAAGCGATGGCAATACATATCTCTGGAACAAGACGGCTCCTCGCTTGGAAGATGTTGGCAATCTGGTCATGTGCATTATTACGTGGCAGGTCTCCGGCAAATACGAGTTCAAAATATTGATATGGGGAGTGTCTAAGTATGACTATTTCAATGTGAGCGTACCACCCCAAGCCGAACCTCTTATGTCAAACAACATGGGAAATGGTGTTGTAGAAGGTAGACGTCTTATCTCGACCAAACGAAACAGTGTGTTACGCTTATAGGTTCGAGGTCTTCTCCACTAACTATTGCAACTGGGGTTCCTCAAGGCTTCAGAGGAGGAGTCTGGGAGGGGGAGAGAGAATTAAGGTTTAAAGTCGCGTTCAACAATATTTCCGCTATATAGCGACGAACAACAAAATTCTAAGTATTCCTACAAAAACAGGTTAGTAACTCTGCAATCCAGAAGTAATCACAATACATCAAAAACATGTAAATACATTAAAATTTATACAACAAACCAATTTCTCTCAAATAACCTAAGATACAGTCTTCTTTCACCCGACTAAATGATCTTCTAAAGCTGATTCTTGAAAGTAGCTGCTTGATGAAAAGAATCTTTTGCAATCTTGAAATCTACACAGTCGATCAAAATATGCTTTACTGTGAGATCTTCGTGGCATGGAATACACCTTGGGGCTGGTTCCTTTTTTAGTAGATGTTCTTGAGTTAATCGGGTATGGCCAATTCTAAATCGCCTGATCATGGCTTACCGAAACGTTTCTGGATGCTCAGAAATCCATGAAGTTTGTTATTATCCACAGCATCACATAAAGATTGAAACAGCTTTCTCACATAGGCACAGATAGAGGGTCTAAAATCGTAACATGGGATTCCAACAGGATGAACCTCATTATCTAGGGCTGCCTTAGCCATTTCATCAGCTTCAGTTTTTTCCTTTGACGCCAACGTGGTTAGGCAACCAACAAAACACACCAAAAATCTGTTGATGAAATCTACGGTCATATAATTGTAGAATGTTCAAGATGGTGGGAAGAGTTGAAGTTCGGTTCTTAATCGCTTGAAGGCATGACAGTGAATTTGAGAATGCCAATCTTCCTCCTAAAGTGTGCCTTTATGTCTGTTGTGCCTCTACCTCTGGTGTGCCTGTATGTCTGGTGTTCATTATATCTGTACATCAGGTAACATGTCAGTTGAGTGTTCTAAATGTTACTGAAATGGTATGCATATTGTGAAAGTGATTTCTAACCACCATACTTTCACATAAAGGAAGACTTCTTAGCCACCATACTTGTCCCAGCAATTTTATTATATTAACTTTTTCCTTGAGTGAAAATTTATGATTTCATAAGCTTTTCTTACTGTCCCTTGTTATCGGCATATGCTGTACGGTGTATGTTATATTCGAGGCTGACAGTTTAACACGAGGGAATTGTTTTCGGTTCTGAATACTGTTTTGGTAATATAAACATCCTGTCCAATGACCTGTAGGGTCAAGCATTGTCAGTTAACTTCTATGAGAAATTATATTTGACTGTATTTCCAGGAGAGAGTGAGAATTAAGGTTCGCATTCAGCAATATTTCAGCTATATAACGACGATCAAACAAAATTCTAAGTATTCAATTTAACAACTCAGTGAACTAATGCGTTAAAACAGGTACAAACATTAAAATTTGTACAACAAACCAATCTCTCTCAAATAATCTAAAATACAATCCTCTTTTACTCGGCTAAAAAGATCTTCCAGCGTAGTTGCTCGATAAAAAGAATCTATTACAATCTTAAAATCTCGATAATATGTTTCGCTGGGAGATATTCGTGGCATGGAATACACCTTGGGACTGGCTCTTCTTTTTAGTAAATGCTCGTGAGCTAATCGTTTATGGCCGATTCTACAGCGCCTCATCTGGCTTGAAATATTTCTCACTCTAGAAGGAAAAATGAGAATGGTAATTAGAAAATTCTAAATAAACCATCTATTGGAGCGTTATGCAAGAGGTGGGAAAAACTGATGACGTTTGGCGACTAAAAAGCAACCATATGACTCTACAGGAAAGCATCCCTCGACACCTAACATTCAGACCTGAGAATACGGTGGATTCTCGGACGTAGCCTTTGTATCCCAGCCGCGCTTTATTATAGCTGTTCATGTGGCGACTATGAAGTATCCTCACGGCCCCTAGCACCGACTTAAGCGGAATTAGATACGCTAGCTCGGGAGCTGTAATGACAGATCAGCTCAAACAACTCATCTGGTGTTGATGGATGAACCTCGTGGACGTCTGATGAAGTAAACGCCTCAACATGGGGTAACCTGGTAAATGCAAGAATATTTCCCTTTGAATTTCATTCGCACAACCAGATGTTTCCAGTTCCCATGCATTTGTTCCTGCTTATACACCAGCCTAAGCATCACGCCTTTACTTTGACATGAATTTGCTCCTAACACGATGTGAGAAGAATATCCAGTTTCCCATGGCGATATGTTTACTGAGAGGCACCATTTTTAGCATATCAGCATCTGTAACAGGAATTATTAAATTCAGTTATAGGTCTAAAGAAAAGAACACACACATTGCGATGTTGCAAGGATCAATGAATGATGTGTCGCTTGTGATTAGGCTGGATAGAATTATGCCCCCTCGTTGGATGTTGTCAACTGATCATAATGTTTGTAAATCATGGTACCCACTTCCATTCCCATTAGTGATCATATCAGCATAGATTTCAATAACTAATAACCTGTAAGTAAGTCGCATGGATATAATTCATTTTCTTTCTAACAACGAGGAAGCTTGGGAAACAACATTTTAAAGAGAAAGCGGAGAAGTGCATACCGTTTTTCTCTGTTATTTCACCGCTATTTGAAAAACAATAGCGGTCACTTTCATAATCGCGAAATCAATCCACCTAAGCCTATATATTCTGAAATATTTTATTAATCTGATCTGATCCGTTACTCCATCAGTCCAACTCGACCAACATCAAGCAAAAAGGTGGCATCTTAACATATAATTCGAATAGCTACTAACCTACCAACTTTACTATCTGAATCGCTGTAATAGCATACATGTATGTAGTGCTTTATTACAACTGCAGGTTGGAACCCAGTTTCTATAACAGCTGGTAGTCTGAAGACAAAATATGCCCTGCTGTGTTCTGTTGAGATAAATCGAGATTGTTGATACACTATTGTGCTATAATAAATTTCACAAAATTTCCAACGGTCATTGCCAGAAATAGATCATAATTGGGGGCTCAAAATTATAATTCAGTACCAATTTTCTTGACCAGAAACTACTGCAATATGAGATACAGGATATGTGTGGGTAATATATTTCATTTTTGAGGCAATGTTTCACGTAAACATCGATGGGTCATCTGCTTTCGAACAGGTGTGCCCTAGACACGGATTTCTCAGTGGGTACTAGCGGTGTAGGATTACAACTGTTTGAAAAAAAAATTAGGATGAAACAATTTTTTTTTTTGGAAAATTAACCGGAGCGAATGCGGCTTACTGCTGCCAAAGTTTGAATTTTTAAGCGAACCGGATGGTAGAAAAATCTCCATTGAAACAAAGTAAGAGTTTTATGAGACATGAGACGAGAACGGTTCATCCGTATTGTTTTTCAAGAATTGTACTGATGTGATGCTGAGAGACCGAGAGAGAGAATTAAAGTTTAACGTCGCGTTCAGCAATATTTCAGCTACATAGCAACGATCAAACAAAACTCCAACAAAAACAAGGCAACAACCCCGTAATCCAGAAGCAATCAACACAACACACCAAAACATGTACATACATTATAGTCCATGAGATAGCCCCCCAAAAGTGCTCTAGATTTCAATGATTTTGCACCCCCCGGGGGAGTACATTTTCTAATGTCATTTTAAAGAGGAAGGTCTGCAGAATACCATGAGGTGTGTTGCCACCCTGAAAAAGTGTTTTGTCATAGCCTGTAGCCCACTGAATGAGGTACCCCTGATTGCGACATGTGCATGAACACGCACGTTACATGCATCTGAGACGGTCATAATGAAGGGCAATGAATATATGAACTATTTGGCATAATTATCATCCCAAGCCCAGTGCAAATCGAAAAAGGTTAAGGACGAGACATGAGGTCAAGTTTTGTATTACTTCGAGTAAATATACCAGTTATTATCCGTCTTTCGGCATTAGATCCGAGATTTCATTTTTCCGCAGAATCGCGCTGATCTGAGTTTGTTGCGGCGAGATGGAGATAAATCGGTAGAACCTCACATGATTGATACATTTTCCTTGATTTCCGATATGACATCATGTTGGATGGTAAGTGTCAAGTTTAACTGATATTTGTAGTAAGTTATCAGCAGTCACACCATCGGCAAACAAAGAAGTGACAGGAGCGACAGAATAAGTAAACCAAACTGATCATGAATGGTTCGATTTCCGACGATATCAAATTTTATAATACGAGCAATCACAAATTACTTGTGCGAGCCCATAAACTAGTAGGCCTACACAATGTGTTGACACATATCACAGGTATACTAGGCTCTAGAAATAAATGAGTCAGTGAGATACTTAACTGGATATATTGTCATAGGAGAATGTATCTATAGCCTACGATACAAAATTTAGTTGGGGGGGAGGCTGGGTGTTATATCGAGTGGCGTTTGGTAAGATTGGGTGCGGGCGAAAAAGGGCAGTGGATGTCATAGTATTTAGTCGTGGGCCCATGAATATTTTCGACACCTCGTGAATAAGGAAAGTAGTGTTAATTCATATATTGACAAGTAGGAACGGTGTTATTGCAGAATTTGGATTTAATACAGAATCGAAATTCGGATCGAATTGTCTACATCATACAGCACAGAATGAGGCTTTGCTACCTTCTGAAGAAAGCTGTGGATAAAAACTCAAGAGACCAGCTTTGTGATTTAGAGCATATTCGTCAGCTTAAACGCCAGGCATCAATAACTATGAATGATTCCAGATGGAGACTGTGCACAAAAACTCCTGAATATAATAGTTTTGTTTTTTTCGCAATGCTGGAACAAATCTGACAAAAAATGCCCTTAACCGAGAATGATCATCGGTCCAAATTTTTTCTCGATAAAACAAATATTTTGTGCGATTAAAATAGCTTTTAAATTTGTTACACAAAGAAAGACGTTTGTATATTAATATTTACTGGTGATGCAAGGCAGTCATCTCCTCACATACATGTAGTAGCCGGGCGTCGCTTTATAGATCAGCAACGATTAATGTGCTACACTATCTCACTACTGATCACAAAGGAATGACTGTCCGAATGAGAATGAAATTTACATTGTGAAACATCAATACCAAAATTTTATAAGCATTGTTTTTTGTCATTCTGTAATGAATATTTGGTGAAGTCTAAAACAACAAATTCATACACAAACACTAGAAATGATTGTTCGGTTTACCAGAGGTTAAACGATGTGAGAAACTATGTTGTGGCTCGCATTTTGGGTGAAACAAAAAAGACAAAATTCTGAACTCGAGGATCGACTGCTGACATCGTAGTTACACACAGATTAGTAGTATATAAACGGCATATTGACTCTACTTGACCTACTTTCGAGGAGGTCACGTGGCGATCACATGATCAGGTGGTCAATGTCACTATAGTTCCGGCGGAATGACCAAAAAGCTACCTCCGAACACAGAAGAGTTTCAATTTTTGCAGGGAATGTATTCCTCAGCGGTCTGGTGGTAATGCGGTCTGCTTCCGCGGACAGAAAGTAGTCCCAATTACGTGGGGAGCCGGGGGAAATTTCTCCAGGCCGCTAGGGGCCCCTAGTGGACCAATTGGGTCGAGTGAGGTATCCCTGCTCCTTCAGGGCTATCCAATCATGGGTGTTTTCACAGAAAAAAAACAAACAAATAAAATAAATAAATCAATAAATAAAAAGCGGAACACGGACTCCTACAATTATATGTATTCTACAATATTCGGGAAAATGCCTATATGGGGTATGGGGTGGAAGGTCATTTTGTTTTTTTGCATGATTCTATGAGTTGTTTGGTCTTGTTTCCTTCATCTCACCACGAAAAACACGATGGGAGGGGTCTCGAAGTGAAGCGGTGAAATTTTTCGAAAAGTACCGGGTAGGTCTGTATATAGGCCCATATAGCCCCATACTGGCTATGGGGGTATAGGTCCAACCTGGGAAATTTTTTGTGGGTTTTACTATGCGTTGTTTGGTCTTGTTTTTCTCGTCTCGCCACGAAAAATACGACGGGAGGGGTCTCGGAGCTAAGCGGTGAAATTTTTCGAAAAGTAACGGGTAGTTTTGTATATAGGCCCATATAGCACCATACTGGCTTTGGGGGTATAGGTCCAACCTGGAAATTTTTTCGTGGATTTTACTATTTTTTGTTTGGTCTTATTTTTCTCGTCTCGCCACAAAAAACACGATGGGAGGGGTCCCGGATCTAAGCGGTGAAATTTGTCGAAAAGTACAGGATAGGTCTGTATATAGGTCCATATAGTCCCATACTGGCTATGGGGGGATTGGTCGTCCGATGGTGGCGTATGAGGTCTTATTTTAAGCTCTCTTGGAGGAGCATCCGACGGGACTAATGTATCTTCCGTTTTCAATACTCTGCGTATAGAAAGCAGGCATTCTGGGGGGTATGTGGGGGAGTGTTTGGGGTAGAGATGGACCACTATGGGTCCAAATGGGTCGTGGGAGGTGTCCAAGTGAAGCTTTTGTGGGGTAGAGTCAGAATGGCGTGTTTTTTATTGCAAGTCCCGTCAATCTGCGCATGCGCAGTTGGGTGTAGTAAGTAAAGTGGTCATTTTGTGGGGTGCATGGTGGTGTGTTTGGGGTAGAGATGGACCACTATTGATCCGAATGTGTCGTGGGAGGTGTCATTTTGTAGCTCTCGGGGTGTAGACACCGATTTGAGGGCTGTCCACATCATCTGTGACGTCATCGGTGACGTCATCAGTACGAGTAGTAGCGAAAGTGGGCATTTTGGGTAAGTGGAGGAAGGCATTTGGGGTAGGAATGGACCACTATTGGTTCGAATGTGTCGTGAGAGGTGTCGTTTTGTAGCTCTCTGCGTGTAGACTCCGATTTGAGAGCTGACCACAGCATCTGTGACGTCATCGTTGACGTCAACAGTACGAGTAATAGTGAAAATGTGCATTTTGGAGGAGTGAAGGAAGGTATATGGTGTAGAGATGGACCATCCTTGGTCCGCATGCGTCGTGTGGGGTGTCATCTTGTAGTTCTGGTAGTGCAGACCACGATTTCAGGGATGTTCACGTCATCTGTGACGTCATTGGTGACGTCATCAGTAGGAGTAGTAGCGAAAGTGGGTAATTCGGGGCGGTGAAGGAAGGTATTTGGTGTATAGATGAACCAGCCTTGGTCCGAATGCGTCCGGTGGGGTGTGCACTATACCATATCTTTGCTTTATTACGCCTCAGAATAGCTTGTTTGATAGCCGATTGGTCAATTGCTATCCCATAAATAGTTCGTATTATGGCAGCTACACACCTAATACGAACAATCACGTGTTAACGTTACCATAGTGGAAGGTGAAATTGACGTAGCCTGTCCTTCAATGCAACGTCACAAAGCCGACACGTCACAAAACGAAGAGCTAAGTCGTATCAATGGCTTTTTGATGTTGCGCCTCAGCGTTTGCTTTCAACCCAAAGACGTTGTGGGCATGTGCGACTCTCTCGTATTAGGTCAGGAAATGTGAATCAGTTGAAGTTGTCTTACGAAAACAAACCGCATTTAATCGTTGTTGTCGCATTTTCGGCTTAAACAAAGGCTCTTCGGCATAATAAAATCATTATGATGTTTGTTTGAGGGGGCATACGAACTATTTACATGGTCAATGTGAGGAATTCTTATCGGTCTCACCTGACGGCTCGACCGATAACAATTCCCCACATTGATCATGTAAATAGTTTGTATGCCCCTCAAACAAACATCATAACTGATAGTATTATACCATATCTGTGCTGCATTATACCAAATCTGTGCTCTATTATACCATATCTGTCCTAAATTATACCATATTTGTGCTGTATTATACGATACCTGTTCTGTGTTATACAATATCTGTCCTGTGTTATAAAATATCTGTCCTGTATTGTACCATGTATGCCCTGTATTATACAATATATGTTCTATTTTATACCAAATATGTGCTGTATTATACAGTATCTGTCCTGTATTATACAGTATCTGTCCTGTATTATACCAAATCTGTGCTGTATTGTACCATATTTGTTGTATTATACAATATTTGTCCTAAATTATATCATATCTGTCCCGCATTATACCATATCTGTGCTGTATTATACCATATCTGTCCTGTGTTTACAATATTTGTCATGTATTATATCATATCTTTGCTGTATTATACAAAATATGTCTTGTATTATACAAAATATGTCTTGTGTTATACCATATCTGTCCTTATACCATATATGTGCTGTATTATACCATGTCCTGTGCTGTGCAATATATGTTCTGTATTATACACTATTTGTCCTCTATTATACCATATTTGTCATGCATTATACTATTTTTTTGCTGTAATATACCATATCTGTCCTGCATTATACAATATCTGTGCTGTATTATACCATATCTGCCCTGTATTATACAATATTTGTCCTGTGTTATACCATATATGTCTTGTATTGTACCATATATGTCCTGTATTATACCATATCTGTCCAGTATTATACCTTATCTGTGCTGTATTATAATCGGGGGAGGTATCAATGTGAAGCACTCGTGGCGCCTATTGGAGGGGCTGGGTCGTGGAAATGACGTCATTCTGCACATGTGCAGTTGTGGAGTAGTAGTAAAAGGGAAGTTTCGGAAGTGTACAAGGGCACTATATCACAGAATATAGCTTTAATATTGAGGTCATGTCCTGTTGGTTTGCATACCTCTCCGATCACAAATAAATGGGATAATTCAAAATTGTGGAGATGCCGAAAGCTTGCTTTTACCGTCATTTTTGCTTCAATATTGCGTTCCTTTCTTACATCACATCAGATAATTTAATAATAATGACGCTACTTGACGAGGCTTTTCCACATTTTGGTGTGTAAAGTCCGTATTTCGCATTTTACTTTTTCGGGAAATCCTAGTTTTGCACCTACCCCACCCATCACCTGATCGATCTCGTTTCAAGATGAGCCCTCACACGGCCCCTTATGACCGATATTTGCCCAACAATACCTTGAAAACGGACTGTTTCAAGATCAACTTGAAAACAGTCCGTTTTCCGCATTTTTTTCTCGAGAAATCCTAGTTTTGCACCCACCCAGCATGTTGCGTTACCGAAAGTTACCTCGCCTCCGATGTGACCTTTGATCCAGACGTTACCTCGACCGAAGGTGAGGTGATCAACGAACGTGACATCACCAGAAATGACATCATCCCACCCCTCAACAATCCTAAGAGATTTCGCCTTTCTATACTACTGAAGGTATCACTGCGGTTATCTTGGATTTCTACCTTTTCTAGTGGAACTTGCCCCCAGCATATGTTGCGGCAAGTCGCCCACCTCCCTCATCTAGGCCCAAAGTCCAAGGATCTGTTTTATTTGGCTTCAGTTATGCAATTTTCAAGGAAATAAAGAGGAGTTAAGACTCTGACGGTGTCTCGCGGATACTGACAATACATAGCAGTCTATTGCTTTGTGTGAAAATAATTTGAAAATCTGCATTATTTAGGCCTACAGCAAACCCTAACGGTGCATTATAACAACAGATAATAGAGTTCTGTGGCATTCATATAGCTGTATATAATCACAAAGATGCTTTCCTTTTTTCATCGACCAACAGCCTTTTTGTCCTTAACACTAACATGAAAAAATCAATAAATGTTAGACAATGGTGATTGCGGAGTAACCGGGTGTTGGCGGTGATTAAAGACCTGTAATGGGCATATCAGTCATAGCCTTCTTTCCTCGGGGAGGATCAAACAATTTTACTCGGGCAATTGAATATTCTCCCATCAGCTCGGCAGCGCTTCGCTCGTGGTATTTGCATCAACTCGTTTGTCCCGCGGGATAAGTGTAGATAGCTGCTTAACTTTTTCTCTCTTCAACTAGAATATACGGGTATCTGGCTCATCCGGCTTGCAACGACAGATCTAGAGGCGGTTCTTGATAAAAAAAATCAAGACAGCGTATTTATCACTGCGGAAGGATGAGTGGCAGATGGTTTTAGTAGGGATTTTTTCCATTAAGTAGGTAACGCTGAAGACTGGAATACCGCCTGTGGACAGCGGGTTCGGAAAGTTTGTTGAATGTGAATGCATCGACGATGTACAGAATTTTGTAGTAACTGCAGGGCATGATCAATCATAGTTTGACCATAGTTTATCTTACAAAATAATTAGCGTTCAAAGGGATTATGCAAAAATAATTGTATCGTGCCAAGGGAAACACATCTTCGAAACGTATGATATAGATGTCACAATTCCCTTATATATATATATTCAAAGTTAGAAAGTTATACATATTTTTTCCAAAACCAAATATTCCTGAAGGCATTCGAAGTATGGCACATCGTTACCATAATCCACTTTGTCATTACCCTGGATATGGTGATTATCCTTTGAAGGTGACTGTGCAATAAATTATTGACAAGAAAAGAGAGAGAATTAAGGTTTAACGTCGCGTTCAACAATATTTCAGCTATATAGCGACGACCCAGATAATATACTGCGGTTGCTTGGAAGAGCCCATATGGACAATACTGGTTCCTGACTTGTCTTTAAAGGCAACAGCCAGGCATTGTATGGGCTTCCTAGATTGAAATACAAATCCAAATTAATGGCTAAATAATTAACGTTTGACTCGCTACAACTGCTGCTCTGGAAGACCTCTTGGGAAGTCATTGGGAGAAACAGAATCCCGATCAATGTAACGGATTTGATATTGTGATATCTTGTCGGAAGCAATACATACTGTTGTTCTTGGAAGAAAGGAGATTGTGTTTAAAAACAGTTGCTTATTTTACGCCAGCTTGTAATTATTGACAACCAGATAGGGGGCGGGGGTATGCTAAACTATACTTCTGAATTCCAAAATTTGTCTGGAAAAGGCGATTGGGCAATATCTTTCAAATTTACAGGTTCAACACAGTTCATCTATACCCTCGGTCTGGGCCCCAGGTGTAGCGTCTGGAAGGCAAGGAACGCTGAGACATACACCCGCAATATATCATGATATTAGAATCGATACCATTTACTGGCATTATTTTAGTCCTGAATGAATTTCAAGTCGTCAGAGTCCATGCCATATTCTTCTTTGTGTTCACTTTCTCTTGATTTTTGTTAATTCACCTCGCGATCCGATGTTGGATAAGCAAAGCTGTCATATACAACAATAGGTTAAGCAATTTTGACTTAACATTGGTAGGGTTGTGGATATAGGAGAGAGAGGGATAGAGAATTGAGGTTTAACGTCGCGTTCAGCAATATTTCAGCTATATAGCGACGACCAAACAAAACTCCAAGTATTCCAACAAAACAAGTCAACAACACAGCAACCCAAAGTAATCAACATAAGACACCAAAAGACATGCACATACATTGTATTTTAGTTTATTTGAAAGAAATCGGTTGGTTGCGTAATTTCAAGTCTTCTTTTACCCCACTAAAAAGATCTTCTAGAGTAGATGCACGATAAATAGAATCTCTTATAATCTTAAAATCTATACAGTCGTTACACGTAGCCGTTTACGTATCCCGTTGTGTGCATTGTGTGTGTGTGCAACGAGGTATTTAAAGACTGGCGGATACTGACAATCTATAGCAGTGTATTGCTTTGTGTGAAAATAATTTGAAATTCTGCATTAATATTATTCATATAGCTGTATATTATCACAAAGATGGTTTTCTGTTTTCGTCGACCAACATTCTGACAGTGTCCTTTTGTTCTCAACACTAACATGAAAAAAATCAATAAATGTTAGACAATGGTGATTGCGGAGTAACCGTGTTTTGGCGGTGATTAAAGACCTGTGATGGGCATATCAGTCATAGCCTTCTTTCTTCGGGGAGGATCAAACAATTTCGCTCTAGCAATTGAATATTCTCCCTTCAGCTCATCGGCGCTTCGATAGTGGTATTTGCATCAATTCGTTTCTTCCCGTGGGAGAAGTGTCGATAGCTGCTCAAATTGTTCTCTCTTTAAATAGAATCTGGTTCACACGGCTTGCAACGACAGAGGCTGTTCTGTTAATAAAATCAAGACAGCGTATTTATCACTGCGGAGTGATGAGTGGCAGGTTTAATAGTGGTTATAATAGTGGTTGTTCTTCCCATCGAGTATGTAACGGTGACTAGAATACCGCCTGTGGACTACGGATATGGAAAATTATTGATGTGAATGCAACAACGATGTACAAAATATGGAAATTTCTCTGCAGGGTATGATCAATCATAGTTTAGCCTACAAAATAACATACTTCATGACATTATCATGGATGTGATGATTATCCCTTGAAGTTGACTCTGCAATAAATTACTGACAGCTGGAGATGGGACGGGGGGGGGGTGGGGGTGGTGGGGGGTAAAGAGAGAGAATTAAGGTTTAATGTCGCCTTCAGCAATATTTCAGCTTTTTAGCGACGATCAAACAAAATTCTAAGGGCTCTAACAATCTTAAAATCTATACAGTCGATCAGAATATGTTTCACTGCGACATCTTCGTGAGATGGAATACACCTTGGGGATGTTTCCTTTTTTAGCAAATGTTCGTGAGTTAATCGGATATGGCGGAAATCATGGTACCTACTGTCATTCCCATAGGTGTAAATCGCATGAACAAAATTCATTTTCTTTCGAACAACGAGGAAGCTTCGGAAACATTTCAAAGAAAAAGTGGGACAGTGCATAGGCCTAGCGTTTAATTCCTGCCATTTCATCCCTGTAAAAACAATGGCGAACTTATAAATTGCGAAATCAAACCATCTAAGCGAATTTCTGCTGAAATATTTTTACTCTTTCCTAATCCATTATTCCATCAGTCCAACTATTACTGTGAATAGCTACAAGCCTACCAACGTAGCTACATGTATCTTGAACGCTGGAACAGAGAGACTGAGTTCCATAACACATAGTTGTAACAAAGCACTATATGTATACACAACAGCTGGTAGTCCGACGACAAAATATTCCCCTGTGTTCTGTTGAGGCTGTTGATGTACTCACGTGCCATGATATATTTCACAAAATGGCCAAATTTCAAATTCCATGTGTCGTTTGATCTCAAACTGGTGTCACCGTGGGAAGGATTTCTCAGTGAGTACACTCTCGGAAATATTCAGGGAATAATCCTGAATAATTAAATTCCCCCCGTATTGTTCGTAAATCCAGCGATTTGATTGGCTGATTAGTACTAAATTTTTCGGTTCATACTTCAATGAATCTAAAAATATGATATGCCACGCCCACAACTGCACTACTTTTTTTGCTATAAATAGCACTGGATGACTGGACGTAGTGTAATTCGATTCAGATTTTAGTGCATAATATTGCTCAAATAATGCCAACAGAAAACTCTAAAACCAACTGGAAAGAGTCAATTTAAATATTTATTTGTATTGAGAAAATTGTTTGTAAAATTAGAAGAATTTCGAAGAGAAAAGAGCCGAGATAATGTCTGACTGTCCTGGAAATCAGCTGCTCCGCAATAAATCATTAAATGGACATCTCCGTGACCTTGAACGAGATATTCACATTAGGTTTTCGCTTAACCACTTTTATCACAAATCATTATAAAGAAATTATCACACCCGGTGAACTCCTGAAACCCACATCCTACCTGAGAGTTTGGTAAGATATTCCATTCATTCGTTACCTTTCCCGTGGAGTGGAATTTCATCCACCGGCTTTCACTGTTGTGGTGCGGGTCGGGGGGGAGTTTTGCACTGATGGAAATCAACGGGAATATGTCGTCCTCTCCCACGAAACCAAACACAAAAATTGACAAATTATACGGACTGCCACGATAAGCGGATGTATGCAACAAATATCGTTCCGTACTGCAGATGTCCGATAAAATCCCTCCAGTCAAAGGGGGAGGGGGGGGGAGTGTTACAGAATGTTGATTCCACAAGACCTGCTAGGTGGCCTACGAGTGCAACATCATCGTTCAATCGCTGTTCATAAAGGCTGCAATCAGTTCACCAGAACTGTATACACTTCGAAATCTGTGAAAGAATATCAATTTTCACGTTTACTGTCTGATATCACACAAATTTATGCGTCCGCTCGAACACAACACAGCACACGTGGACGGGTACAGGCGATGAATGATGCAGAGTTTCGTCACATTATTGATCTGAGCGGATACCGACAGGAAGAAAGTTCCGTTATAAACTGCGACAGAGAATGTTCCCCAGCTCAGAACAACACATTGATCAGTGAAATCGTCCTCCGTATGCCTACCCGGGGCGCGGCAAAACAGCAAGAAAATTCATCGCCCAGTCGGCTGATCAGTCGGCTCTGGAATATTCCCGTCAAGGCCAACTCAACTCGAGCAATTTCTCCTCTTCTGCATGGTTTCATATCTCATTCTTCCTTCGCAGAATTTCTTGTGTGTTTCAGTTTTCCTGACCTAAATAATTATCCCTGAGTCCTGAGAAGTTTTCCCTCCAATGGCTCCATACACAATGTGCAACAAACTGTCAAACTGAAAACTGTTTGAACCGCGCTAGGCCGACCGAGTGAGGTGCGCGTGCACTGAGACGTTGCTAGGAGTTACGAACTTTGTTGACTGTATTTATACGCGCAGTGTTTTGTACTGTTACAAGAATTAAACGGAAGAATTCGTTCGTTTGAATGTACAATTTCTTCTCTTATTGGATTAGTTTTGCTTGATTAATTTAATTATAAGGATTGACTGTGATTTTTTTTACGTTCATTGGGGTATGAACTTAAAAACCGCTGTGCAAACTTTGTATGATCCGCTACGCGGAATCATACAGTTTGCACAGCGGTTTTTAAGTTCATACCCCAATGAACGTAAAAAAAATCACAGTCAATCCTTAAATAGATAAGGTTGCACATCCACAACTCAATTTCAGGGATTTTACCTCAAACTGGTGTCACCGTGGCAAGGATTTCTCAGTGAGTAAAAGTGGTGTAGGATTACTACTGTAAATATGAAACAAAAAGTGAAGATAACCAGAAATTCAGAGAAAGAGGCACGAAAACAATTATTCAGGTCGCATTATTTTTCAAATAACGAACCGATTCGTACAATGTTTGCAGTTTTGCAAAGCTGAAAGAATTATCCTCAAATTTATCTGAATTTTATGTTATAACCCTCTTGGAGGCAACTCCTTTGTAATTTCATTGAGCTTTTTCACTATCCAAGAATATGAACGTTTCTCTTTATGGGCCATTTAACAGATTGATCATCATGATGGGAAGTTGATGCTGGGTCGACATCGAGCCTTACAGACTAGTCTTTTGTGTTAAATGCCGTCATTTTCATCTGACGACGATACAGCTCACCAATCCCCAGTGTACGAGTTGTCACAGCGAAACAGCTCACCAATTACCAATATACGGGCCGTGTGGTCGTGTCATCCAAGTTGCCACATGAACAGGTACAATAAAAGCGTACCTAAGATACAACACATATCACGAATCGTTAGATTCTTGATATGTGCCTAAGAATAGGATAACCAAAAGACTATACTGTGAAGTCATGTGGCTCTCAGTACGTCGGCACCTCTTCCCACTTCCCTTATATACGTTGTAATTCATCCTGCCAGTTCCAAGACATCAACATCATAGAAAATATGTAGAAAGTTATAGAAATTAAAACTTCCCATGAATGTTTGTAAAGACCAAAATTTCCAAGTTGCTTTGAGATAGACCCCCTTTCATTCAGAAGCGATTACATTATTGAATTATGAGTTTCCTTCACAATTTATATATTAATGGAGGATCAATATGACATATATTCACATCCCTCGATTTTAGCTTCAATGATTCAATCTAAAGCTGCCTGCAACTTGACATGACGACAATGATCTGCACTCAACGTGTCATTTTGTGAACTTAATTATTACTATAGAAACATCGAACTGTGAAAGCGCTTGACAAATATGCAATATCGATATACCCTTCCATGCTATATTCGTGTAGTGGTTATTTTTATGTCTAATTATTAACCGCAGACAAAAACTAAGTCGGCTCTCACACTAGCATTGAAGACGATCAGACGCATAGAAACCATGATATACTGTTTCCAATTTCTGTTTTGGTGTATATCGGACAACACTTTACCATTTCCTGACAGTACGAGCTTAGCCAGTCCACCGATCCAAAACAGGTTAGAACGGACAAGAGATAACGTCATCATCAGTTGATTGGCGAGTACTCCACCAATCTGCATAGGAGCAGAACATACAGGAGAAAAATGCGTCCTGTGGCAATATCTTTTGCGTAATTAATCAGTCTTCAAGACGCTAAAACTGATAATAAAAACCCCTACGGTTCGCACTTCAAAGGCTGGAGACGATATCATAGCCGTTTACGTATCCCCCTGTGTCCATTGTTCGAGTGCAACGAGGTATTTAAAGACTCTGACGGTTTCTCGCGGATACTGACAATACATAGCAGTCTATTGCTTTGTGTGAAAATAATTTGAACATTATTTAGGCCTACAGCAAACCCTAACGGTGCATTATGACAACAGATAATAGAGTTCTGTGGCATTCATATAGCTGTATATAATCACAAAGATGCTTTCCTTTTTTCATCGACCAACAGCCTGGCAGTGCCTTTTGTCCTTAACACTAACATGAAAAAAATCAATAAATGTTAGACAATGGTGATTGCGGAGTAACCGTGTGTTGGCGGTGATTAAAGGCCTGTAATGGGCATATCATTCATAGCCTTCTTTCCCCGGGGAGGATCAAACAATTCTACTCGGGCAATTGAATATTCTCCGATCAGCTCGGCAGCGCTTCGCTCGTGGTATTTGCATCAACTCGTTTGTTCCCGCGGGATAAGTGTGGATAGCTGCTTAACTTTTTCTGTCTTCAACTAGAATATACGGGTATCTGGCTCATCCGGCTTGCAACGACAGATCTAGAGGCGGTTCTTGATAAAAAAAATCAAGACAGCGTATTTATCACTGCGGAAGGATGAGTGGCAGGTGGTTTTAGTAGGGATTTTTTCCATTGAGTAGGTAACGCTGAAGACTGGAATACCGCCTGTGGACAGCGGATTCGGAAAGTTTGTTGAATGTGAATGCATCTACGATGTACAGAATTTTGTAGTAACTGCAGGGCATGATCAATCATAGTTTGACAATAGTTTATCTTACAAAATAATTAGCGTTCAAAGGGATTATGCAAAAATAATTGTATCGTGCCAAGGGAAACACATCTTCGAAACGTATAATATAGATGTCACAATTCCCTTATATATTCAAAGTTAGAAAGTTACACATATTTTTTCAACAACCAAATATTCCTGAAGGCATTCGAAGTATGGCACATCGTTACCATAATCCACTTTGTCATTATCCTGGATATGGTGATTATCCTTTGAAGGTGACTGTGCAATAAATTATTGACAAGAGAGAATTAAGGTTTAACGTCGCGTTCAACAATATTTCAGCTATATAGCGACGACCCAGATATTATACTGCGGTTGCTTGGAAGAGCCCATATGGACAATACTGGTCTCTGACTGGTCTTTAAAGGCAACAGCCAGGGCATTGTATGGGCTCCCTAGATTGAAATACAAATCCAAATTAATGGCTAAATAATTAACGTTTGACTCTCTACAACTGCTGTTCTGGAAGACCTCTTGGGAAGTCATTGGGAGAAACAGAATCCCGATCAATGTAACGGATTTAATATTGTGATATCTTGTCGGAAGCAATAAATACTGTTGTTCTTGGAAGAAAGGAGATTGTGTTTAAAAACATTTGCTTATTTTATGCCAGCTTGTGATTATTGACAACCAGATAGGGGGCGGGGGTATGCTAAACTATAGTTCTGAATTCCAAAATTTGTCTGGAAAAGGCGATTGGGCAATATCCATCAAATTTACAGGTTCAACACAGTTCATCTATACTCCCGATCTGGGTCCCAGGTGTAGCGTCTGGAAGGCAAGGAACGCCGAGACATACACCCGCAATATATCATGATATTAGAATCGATACCATTGACTGGCATTATTTTAGTCCTGAATGAATTTCAAGTCGTCAAAGCCCATGCCATATTCTTCTTTGTGTTCACTTTCTCTTGATTTTTGTTAATTCACCTCGCGATCCGATGTTGGATAAGCAAAGCTGTCATATACAACAATAGGTTAAGCAATTTTGACTTAACATTGGTAGGGTTGGGGATATAGGAGAGAGAGGGATAGAGAACTAAGGTTTAACGTCGCGTTCAGCAATATTTCAGCTATATAGCGACGACCAAACAAAATTCTAAGTATTCCAACAAAACAAGTCAACAACACAGCAACCCAAAGTAATCAACATAAGACACCAAAAGACATGCACATACATTGTATTTTAGGTTATTTGAAAGAAATCGGTTGGTTGCGTACGTTTAAGTCTTCTTTTACCCGACTAAAAAGATCTTCTAAGTAGCTGCTTGATAAAAAGAATCTCTTGCAATCTTATAATCTATACGGTCAACCTAGCATAAGGATCAGACTGTGCCTGAGCGCTGGAGAGAGCGCGTTTGAACTTTGAAATGACGGTTGGACCCAAAATTATTCAAGTATTTCCGAGGAAACAATGCAAGACATGATTCGCTTTTGGACCTAATGATAAGTTTGGACTGTTGCCGGTACTCTACAGGGCGCGTTTAAACCTTGATATGATTTCGAATTTAATAAAATATTTCCGAGAAAACAATAATAAGACAGTGACGATTTTGGACTAAACGGAAAGTGGACTGTGCCAAAACTAAACATGTATTTCCGAGAATAAACGATACGAGACGTTTGACACTTTTGAACCTAACGAGATAAAATACAATATAATACTCACACAGACTAATGGCCGAAGATCAATAAAATATTCCGAAAACACGCTTTTGAATCTAACTGTGCCGGAATACATACTACCGAAGCGCGCTTAAATCTTGATATGTGGTTTGAACTGTGCACAAATCTAATCATATATTCCGGAAATAAAACAATGTAGGGCATGAATTTGGCAGTGTTCTAGAATCCTCCGTATTCGTCTGAATGAGATGATGTACCATGAAAGTTCTCTTCAGACATGACGCAGTGAAGGATATATATCCACCTTCACTGGATTTGAAGGAAACTACAGATAGCCCTACAGGCACATCTTATTTAGATCTCTATCTCTATAAAAATGAAGCGGGCATTTCTCTCTCGTCGACTTTATGACAAAAGAGATGATTACAATTTCGACATCGTAAACTATCCCTTTCTGGATAGTAATATTCCAGTGGGACCTGCATATGGCGTAT
Source organism: Hanleya hanleyi (assembly GCA_036873755.1). Lineage (NCBI taxonomy): Eukaryota > Metazoa > Mollusca > Polyplacophora > Lepidopleurida > Hanleyidae > Hanleya > Hanleya hanleyi. The sequence continues at coordinate 65,560 of JAVTVY010048979.1, read as the reverse complement.
ACATATCTCGCTTAGTAGCATTTGCTAGATCCTGTGTTAAATGCGATGATTTTAATCAACGTCACAAAACATTGTTGCAGAAACTTATAAAACAGGGCTATTCCACCAAGCGCCTCCACTCAAAGTTTCTCAAATTTGGCGATACATATCGCATGCTGATAGCAAAATACGAACGTAGCGTGCAAGATCTATGGCGCTACGTTTCGTAACTTGTGTCTAATTCCGCTTAACCCGGGGCTAGGGGCCGTATGAACCCATGTACTTCAAGATCCTCATGGTACTCATATGAACAGGCACAATCAAAGCGTGACTGAGATACATCTTTTTTTTAGATGACGACTCTATAACGAATATTATGGATTAAGTATACTGATCAGCGATACGGATTTGATATTTCTGGAACATCATGATGTCTTGGCGGCATCATTGAAAACTGTTGACCGCTTCTCTCTTGCAGGAAACAAACCTATGTTTATGTATACTATGATTGTCTTTTTGAATTTGGTGCTAATACTGTTATGTGAAAAATGGAATAGGTCTTTGGATTATGGACGCGGATATTCTGTAATGGACGACGGCTGCATTATGAATGACGGACTAGACGCTTGTAATCAAGGTGTTTTTCATGCCACGAAGATCTCACAGTAAAACATATTCTTATCGACTGTATAGATGTTAAGATTGTAAGAGATTCTTTTTATCAAGCAACTACTTTTAATTAGAAGATTATTTTAGTCGGGGGAAAGAAAACTGTATTTTAGGTTATTTGAGAGAAATCCTTTTGTTGCATAAGTTTTAATGTGTGTAGGTTTTAGTGTGTTGGATTACTAAGTTATTAACTTGAATACTTTTTGTTTGATCGTAGCTATAACTGAAATATTGCTGAACACGACGTTAAACCGAAATTCTCTCTCGTTGTTTTCCAGAATAAGGAACACTAGTTATCTTCTTGGTAAAACCACTGAAAAAGGTCTAATTATTCTCGGCTAGTACCGCAAGACACCAGCACAAATTGTATTCTTTTTCTTTTTGGAGGATGATCTGCGGGCTTATGTGGAGAATTCTGGATCTGATTCGGCACTTAATTCTGATCGCCACATATTTGTTAAGATGCGAAATTTTGCCATTAGAGGCAATGATTGAAAACTGGGGGCCGTCATTTACATCTGATGACGATACAGCTCACCAATCTTCAATGTACGAGTTGTCACAGCGAAACAGCTCACCAATTACCAGTATACGAGTTGTCCGAGCATTTCCATCATAGCTCTCTAGATTTGTATCTAATACCGCTTATGCCGGTGCTAGGGGCCGTGTGGTCATATCATATAAGTTGCCACATGAACAGGTACAATAAAAGCGTACCTGAGATACAACACATATCACTAATCGTTAGATTCTTGGTATGTGCTTTAGAATAGGTTAACCAGAAGACTATTCTGTGAAGTCATGTGACGCAGTCAGTATGTCGGCACCTCTTCCCACTTCCCTTATATGTGTTGTAATCATAAATTTAGCAACCTGGTTTAATGCAAACTTTATTTGCACTTCCTTACAAACCTTAATTAATTCTAGTTTGGCCTTAAAGTCGGATCTGTTAATCCCAGGGGTATAATATCACATAACCGGACTGCGAGAGATGCAGATCTAGCTGGTCTGTAGCCGGAGGAAGACAAACGCAATATTTCAATAGAATATCCCATGTTATATTACTTCCGCGGCTGATGAAATTGTTCATGCTTCTTGAGGCCGATATGGAGTTTACTGTTTATTTAGCACTTCACTGAAGCGGGCCGTTATTAAACACAGAGATTGAACTCTGGAGGCAATGCTTGTCTCTAAGACACCTATTCACCTCAGGTTAATGTTGCCTGACGTGAACCCAGCATTTTATCCAATGACTAGCTCCTCGACTTTCCTTGAAATATATTCACTGCACAAGTCACCCGTGGTGTATTTCAAATATCGCATATGATGCATTTGAAATACAGCTGACCTCCTTTTCTCGGATTAGGTCAAGGCGAAGCTCCACAATCAAGCTCGGATGATCATTGGATAAAACAGTTACATGATCGACACTCGACAATGTATGCCAAATATTGGCACGATATTGCACTCCCGGCGGCTTTGCCAATATCGTGCCAATATTTGATATACATTTTCTCGTGCAATCATGTAACTATAACATATATGTTGACTGAAAACACCCCTTATTTCAACGGAGTTCCCAGATACTCGGAATGAGGGTATAAGTTGAATACAAGCGTCTAGTCCGTCATTCAATATATTCAGCCGTCGTCCATTAAAGAATTTCCGTTTCGGAATAATCCAAAGACCTATTCCATATGTCAGCATTAGCACCAAATTCAAAAAACAAACAAACAATCATAGTATACAAAAACGTAGGCCAGTGTCCTGCAAGAGAGAAGCGGTTAGCAGTTTTCAACGATGCTGGCAAGACATCTTGATGTTCCAAAAATATAAAATCCGTATCACTGATCGTTATTCTTAATCAATGAGATTTTCGCTGTAAAGTCGTTATCTAGAGAATGATGTATCTCAGTCACGCTTTGATTGCGTTGGTTCAGATGAACACCATGAAGTTCTTGAAGTACATGATTTCCACACCAGATCCAGCTCTCGTCAAAACTACTAGGATGGCAGATTTTGATATCGAAGGGATGGCTCCTATAATAGTGATCTAATGAGAATGCTCGTCTTAATGGAAAATGGCGCGGGCCAAACGCTGAAGGGGAGACATCTGGAAGAGCACGCGGACACTGTCGGTTTATATATTGATTTAACAAAGTTCTACAATCTATATACGATTGTTGTAGTACGTTTCGACATCCGGCGTTTTTCTTTTCGGAGGGAGGGAGGGGATTTGGCTTAATGTCACACTCAAGTTTGTTTCACTCATATGGTGACAGCCAGTTTGGTTGGTGGAGGAAGCCGGAGTACCCAGAGAGAACCACCGCCCTTCGGCGAGAAACTGACAAACTTTCACACATGGACCAGCTGGGCTCGAACCCGTGCCGATTCAGCGGTGTGAGGCTAGCGGTCACCAGCGAAGCGCCTTAGACCACTCGGCCACCGAGGGCCCTTTTCTCTTCGGTTCCCTCTTGCAGGAAGCCATCTATCATGCATATTTGAAATTGATACTAACTGTCGTATGAAAAAGGGCTTCCGATTATTGACGACTGCTGAATATCGAATCGCGAATGTCAAGCATGGAGGAACATTTGACCGATATCCCCCTATCTACACAAATTTATTAAAATTGAGATTGAAAATTTCTCGCCGCAAAACGCAATAAAGCAATATCGTTTTCGGAATGTTTTGCAGTCTTACCCACTTCTGCCCAAATAGGTCATATTCAACGCTGAAATAGAAAAAAGAGACATCAGCTGTGAAAATGTAATGATCAGTCAACTATAAATGCGGTATGCTTGCCCAAAACGGGATTTTCTCTCTCGTTATTGAATTTTTCGAAAAATAATTTCCATGGTCGGCAAGAACTGTTTGTTTGGTTTATCGCCAGAGCCGCATCATATTTTATAACACTGATAAAATACAATTTTGACTATTCGCCAATTTATCTCCGATGTCTTAATATCGCCTCAACAAACATACAATGAACTCGGATCGATTTGTTGGAGCAGAAAATCAGACTTGCGTCAAGGAAGACACTTGGACCTATATCTCTATAAAAATCAAGCGGGCCTTCTCTCTCGTCGATTCTATGACAAAAGAGATGATTACAATTTCGACATCGTAAACTATCCCTTTCTGGAGACTAATATTCCAGTGGGACTTCCATATGGCGTATACATATCTCGCCTAGTAGCATTTGCTAGATCATGTGTTAAATGAGACGATTTTAATCAAGTCACAAAACAGTGTTGCAGAAACTTATAAAACAGGGCTATACCACCAAGCGCCTCCAATCAAAGTTTCTCAAATTCGGCGAAACATATCGCATGCTGATAGCAAAATACGAGCGTAACGTGCAAGATCTATGGCGTTACGTTTCGTAACCTGTGTCTAATTCCGCTTAACCCGAGGCTAGGGGCCGTATGGACTCATGTACTTAAAGATTCTCATGGTGCTCAGTCACAATCAAATCGTGACGGAGATACATCATTCTCTGGATGACGACTTTACAACGAATATCATATGGATTAAGAATACTTATCAGCGATACGGATTTGATATTTTTGGTTTTCATTGAAAACTGTTGACCGCTTCTCTCTTGCAGGAAACTAGACTATGTTTATGTATACCATGATAGTCTTTATCAATTTGGTGCTAATGCTGTTATATAGAATAGGTCTTTGGATTATGGACGCGGATATTCTTTAATGGACGACGGCTTAATTATGAATGCCGGACCAGACGCTTGCAATTGTCAACTGAAATATTATTATATATCCAATCATATTTAAGATAACTGATTATAAACATTCATACAATTTTGCTCGCCCAGTCAGAGAGAGAGAAATTAAGGTTTAACGTCGCGTTCAGCAACATTTCAGGTATATAGCGGCGATCAAACAAAAGTATTCAAATTAATAACTTAGTAACCAAACAAATTAAAACTTTTCCAACAAACCGATTTCTCTCAAATAGCCTCAAATAATTTGATATTTTATTTCAAGAAGAGCGGGTGAAGAATGGCCAAGTGCATACATTATGATTCAATTCGCTATAAGGCTAAAAAGTGGAGTGAGAGAGAGAATTAAGGTTTAACGTCGTCTTCAGCAATATCAGCTATATAGCGACGATAAAACAAAATTCTAAGTATTCAAGTTAATAACTTAGTAATCCAACACATAAAAAAACATATATAAACTTTAAAACTTATACAACAAACAGATTTCTCTCAAATAATACAATCTTAAAAAGATCTTCTAAAGTAGCTGCTTGATAAAAAATATCTCTTACAATCTTAAAATCTATACAGTCCATAAGAATATGTTTAACCGGGAGATCTTCGAAGAATGGAATACACCTTGCAGCTGGCTCTTTTTTTAGAAAGGTGAGTTGTCTCACCTTTATTATGCTATCTAGAAAATTTCTGATTTTAGGGTTGTCCGAAGTACATGTATAAAAATAGTTCCAAACTGTTTATTCTTTCTCAGACCAGAATAGTTATCCTTTAGTGGTTGACAGGCTTTGTAGGCTTATATATAGTCACTTAGCATGTACTTGATCCGTTACCTGTACTAAATAATACTCTGTTAATTGTTTTCCTTCAAGATATCAGATTAATACGCACTAGAGTATGGAAGCCTGCTATGGTCACTCTTCCAAACATTGACCTCAGCTTGGAGAAATATAGTTCAGGAGGCAACATGTACATGTGTAAATAGCTGCCCTACCATAGCTCTGGGGGCTGTACATGTATCTATGCTGGGTCTAGTTTCTGATCAATGGTCAAGCTAAAACTAGGTCATCACATGGACTGGTGTTAGATATATAGGTACATGTATGTAGTGAAAATAATGAATCAATTGAAGTTAAACTTAGAAATAATACTATCTGACAAGTCTGAGAACTGAAATATTCTGAGATGGATGTCTTGCCACTTATTGTTTCATGCATTCATGTGTTCTAATACTTTCATTCAGTGCCAGTACTGGGTGTACATGTATGTATACTAGTATTACCACTACATACGGATCAGCTTGGTATTATGGCCAGTTTTTCATGTGCTTTTTTGGGGCTTTTTCAAACAAATAGATACTATTTTGAATTGAAACTCTGGAAAAGAAATCTGCTACTCAGGAAGCAGCTATTCTTTTGAGTTTTACTATCTCCACTATTACAGCCAGTCAATCGATAGTCTCTGAAAATGATACTCGGGTATCACAATCAGTTAAAAACTATTTTTCCTGTTAGCCATAAATTACAAAACACTAATTTACAAATGGAAGTAGAGTGCAATAAAATCTAGATTATGCAAAGAGAAGTTCACTTGCAATGGATGTTATCTGTCCCAACCCTCAATCAAGCAACAACTTTTATCTTCTGAACCACCTTTCTATATATGCCCATGGGCCTAGTTAATAAATGTTCGTGAGTTAATCGGGTATGGTTGATTTTACATCGCCTGATAATGGCTTGATCGAAAACGTAATAATAACCCGCATTACACCATTAATGTATCATTCCGTCGATAAGACATCGGACTTAAAGAGGATCAAGCTGGTGCCATGTGGCCTCTTTGGCGGCAAGACAAAAATGTCCAACTTTTGTTATGACGCTACTTCATCGCAATTTCATCATTGAACGCAAGCGTATGCTCAGGATTTCATTGCTATTATTCCCCAAGTTGTTATAGATTGCCGTCTCGGGACTGCTTTAACGCGATGTTTATCTTTCCACTTTGGTAAGCCGTGATATTATTCCCCAGGTTTATTGACATTTTAAAGCGTGTTGAAAGAGTGCTTTTCGTATCCCACACACTTTTTCATTTCAACCTAACGGTTCATCATTTCGCACGTTTCAAGCCTGTCTATCGATTGAACAAGTCATCCGGAAAACACGAGAGAGCTTTAGAGAAGCAAATTGGGAGATGTGGCAATTTAAATAGATATTGTACATTGATAGCACGACAAACCCGATAAACATACAAACCCGTATTACCACGAACATTGTTATAATGGACAAATTACATGCAATCATCTCCAAGTACTCACTACATTCAGACCTAACGCTTGTCTTCAGTGAATCTAGAGAGAGAGATAGTAAATAGTTTTAACGTTTGCGTTCAAAAACATCGCAGCTAGATAGCTATGACCAAATTTCGCCTTTAAGCACACACACTGGAGAACAACATGGCAAAACCCCGAAAAGGAGAAAGGGGAATAGCCTGGTAGAAATATGGTTATTGTAATGAAGGGAAGGAGATGAGCATCAGATCTGCTGATCAATGATTTTACAGTAATAGGATCGTTCTATTATCACATAAATGTTCCAGGAAATCATAGAGCACATTATATAAATGGTTTCAGGACACTCGGGCTCCATGATCCTTCATACATCAGTGTATTGTGTCTCATATGTTGTGATTTTTAGCAATCAAGAGGCATAAATGAGGAAAGAAATATTGGATCAGGTCGACGAAAAGATAAAGTGCACATCTTCAAATGACGACGATAATGTGTGGCAAATTTCAAAAGAATCCAGCAAAGACACTACGAAGAATTGTGCTCACAAGAGAAGGCAGCAGACGAAAGCATCATGATGATCCAAATATATCAAATCCGTGTCGCTCATCAATATTCTTAATCTATAGGAATTTCTTTGTCAAGTCGTTTACATGGGTAGTTTGAGGCTAACTAAAACGTGGCGAACTCCTCAAAAACGCTTGTCCGACAAGTACCATCTCTATCTCATCATCAGTCTAATTTAGTTCAGTTTTTCAGATTTTATATAAAGAATATTGTGATGTCTTGCTGTCATCATTGAAAACTGTTGCCCGCTTTATCTCTTGCAGGAAACAGTAATGTTTTTTCCTATTTCCTACTTATTTGAATCTGGTGTTAACTTTCGAATGAAAATGAGTCATATGGTTGCTTTTTAATTCACAGACGTCGTCAATTGTTCCATCGCTCCAATTCGATAATTGACCCGGAAAATCTGTTGTGGACGACGGCTGATTATTGAACGTCGGATCGGACGTGTACAATACAAGACTGGGTTTAAGTGAGTATTCCATAGTCAAAAACCCCGGAGAGATTGAGAAAGGGAGAGGGAGATCTAAGGTTTAACGTGGCTTCCAGCAATACTTCAGCTATATATCGACGATCTAACAAAATTCTAAGTATTCCAACAAGTAAGTGACCCAGCAATCCAGAAGTAATCAAAACAACACATTGAAAACATGTACATACAAAGCGAACCGATTTTTTTTCAAATAACCTAAAATACAATAATCGTTTATCGGACTAAAAAGGTCTTCTAAACTAGTTGCTCGATAAAAGATGCTCTTAAAATCTACACAGACAAGACAACAACTTGTACTATGTCGGAACAACTGTCTCTGTTTCGGAACGACTGTCTGTGTTTGCACTAGAATTTTTTATGCCTGTGTTAAATATGGATGATGATATATGCAGTCAACCACAACAGTGTAATTCTGTCGATGTTAGATCTTATTTATGACCTACAATTCTCCACAGTATCCCATACACATACTGAGTCATGTTGTATCCGACTGGCATTGCTGGCATATATCGACAGGGCCATTGGCTCATACTGACGTGGGCGGTAACCATGACATTTACTGTCGGTGATCGCACACGTTTCGGCTTGTCCAATAGTAAAATGACGAGAGAGAATTAAAGTTTAACGTCGCGTTAAGCAATATTTCAGCTACATAGCGATGATCAAACTAAATTCTAAGTATCCCAACAAAAACAAGTCCAAAAACCCGCAGTAATCAACACAACACACCAAAAACTTGTACATACATTAAAATGCAATAAACCGATTTCTCTCAAATAACTTAAAATACAGTCTTCTTTCACGAAGTAGCTGCTTCATAAAAAGAATCTCTTACAATCTTAAAATATATACAGTCGATCAGAATATGTTTTACTGTGAGATCTTCATGGCATGGAATAAACCGTGGGGCTGGTATGAATTATGCATGGGAGTGCATACTGTAAATATGACCGAAAGTGAAGATAACGCCTTTACAATTTGCACGAAACGGTTCTTGCTTACTTCATTCTCGGTAAAGTTATTATCCAATGTTGTGATAGTATCTGTAGTACAGCCATGTTTATTCCATTGAATAAGCTATTTCTGTTTTGGAGCGAAGACTCTCATCTGGAAAGACAACAAATTGTCCGAAATTGAATTATGACAAAATAGACGATAACATTTTTTAATGGAGTAGCCTTGATAAGATCGGGATGTAGCATGTGATTTATTTTCTAATCTAGCTGTCTGAAGCACAGCAGATGTGAGATTAAAACGAGAAAACCTTCCTAACGATTCCATTGATTCAGCATTATATGTATATATACTACGGAACTTGCCGAACGTCGTGCTATATCGGATGTGACCATTTGCACCATCAGCCATTTTCAATATAGATATCAATTACAAGCGTCTGGGCCGTCATTCATAATTCAGCCGTCGTCCATTAAAGAATATCCGCGTCCATAATCCAAAGACCTATTCCATATAACAGTATTAGCATCAAATTCAAAAAGACAATCATAGTATACATAAACATAGGCTAGTTTCCTGCAAGAGAGAAGCGGTCAACAGATTTCAATGATGCTGGTGTGATGGATAAGGATGTCTTGGTAATGAGTGTCCCTTTTGATATCCTTTTCTACTGCAACCAAGGGCAGACACTTGTCCCCAATGTGGAGAGAAGTGTCCTAGCTGGGTGAGAAGATAGGGGCTGGACAGTCTTTGCCACCGGACATTCTTAGCCTCCACACCCCTAGCCCCGGGTTAAGCGAAATTAGACACAAGTTACGAAACGTAACGCCATAGATCTTGGACGCTACGCTCGTATTTTGCGATCAGCATGCGATATGTATCGCAAAATTTGAGACACTTTTAAGTGGAGGCGCTTGGTGGCCGACATCTCCTGAGAGGAATAAAAATGATAATGCTTACGTCCAGCAATTAGCAACAGTCCTATATTCTTACAATTTAACTTAGTCGTGCCTGACCTAACCAACTATCAGTTCAAGCATCGCTACGGCGACATAATATCACATAACACAGGCATCCTGGAGATCATTTCGCCAAATGCCTAAAAAGTTTGTCATTCAGCCAAATGACTATCGAAAAAAAGGCCAATTTCCTCAGTTTGTCATTTCACAAAATGACTCATAACCACCAGTAAATTGTTCAAATGCTAAGAATTGTACCGCAGCTCAGCGTTCAATGAGATTAATATCTATCCTAATACATATTTTATAACATCTCACTGACAAACATCTATAATCGTTCGAGTTCCCTGGCATATTCGCTTGCAAACGTGACCCGACTGAATCTTCCCCTGTAGCAGGAACTGCCCGTTGTCTAATTTGACTAAACAATCGGTTTGTTTGAGAGAGAGAGAGAGAGAATTAAGGTTTAACGTCGCTTTCAGCAATATTTCAGCAATACAGCGACAACCAAACAAAATTCTAAGGATTCAATTCAACAACTTAAAAACTGGTACAAACATTAAAATTTGTACAACAAACCAATCTCTCTCAAATAATCCAAAATACAATCTTCTTTTACTCGGTTAAAAAGACCTTCCAGCGTAGCTGCTCAATAAAAAGTATCTCTTACAATCTTAAAATCTATGCAGTCTAAGAGAATATGTTTCACCGTGAGATTTTCATGACATGGAATACACCTTCGGACCGGTTTGTTTGAGAGGAAATGCATGATATACCTCAATTTGATCTAGACGTCTGATAACCAAAATTACTTAGTTTCTAAATAATCAACATCAGTTACCAGTTAATCAATTTCACGTCTATCGGCTACGGACGAGAACGAATTTCTATGGGGAATAGTAGATTTCACATTTGTTCTGAGACAAGGGCGCCGAGGGGATGAAAACAAGAGTCGTAAGTTTTGCTAGTGAAAGGAGAACCGTAAAGCGTCGAGAAAACACCATCAGCCTATGGTAAAGCATGTTTGGATGACACACTATTCTATTCAAAGTTTTCTTCATTAGTAAAGTCTTTAGCAACTCCTTGGCTCTTTTGTGGCAAATACCATTATCTTCCACGGAGGCTCCCACGTTTGCACATCAAGTGGTTCATTACAGAATATACAGACAGCCGTAGGGAATTGTTTCGCTGGCTCTCGATGGAATCCAATCAAATCGTAAGAGTAAATTAAATTCTGGTCTTCATTCTGAACTAGCTTTTCCCCATCTCTCTGGTTTTATTGAATGACACCAGTTTGGTACGTTCCGTCAGCCTTGTCTGTAATTTGTAGCTGTGTCGAACTGAGGTCAAAACACAAACGTAAGGTTCAATATCAATATCGCGTTCAGCAATATTTCAGCTATATAGCGACGATCAAACACAATTCTAAGTATTCAAGTTAATACCTCAGTAAACCAAATTAAAAACATGAAAATACATCAAAATTTATACACAAATCGATCTCTCTCAATCTAAAATACAATCTTCTTTTACTCGACTAAAAAGATCTTCCAAAGTAGCTGCTCGATAAAAGTTATCTCTTACAATCTTAAAATCTGTACAGTCGATAAGAATATGTTTCACCGTGAGATCTTCGTGGCATGGAATACACCTTGGGACCGGCTCTTTTTTTAAGAAAATGCCCGTGAGTTAATCGTATATTACAAGCGTCTGGTCCGTCATTCATAATTCAGCCGTCGTTCATTGGAGAATATCCGCGTCCATAATCCAAAGACCTATTCCATACAACAGTATTAGCACCAAATTCAAAAAGACCTATTCCATACAACAGTATTAGCACCAAATTCAAAAAGACAATCATAGTATACATAAACATAGGCATGTTTCCTGCAAGAGAGAAGCGGTCAACAGTTTTCAATGATGCCGGCAAGATATCATTGGCCGATTCTACATCGTCTAATCAAGGCCTGGTCGAAACGTTTCTGACTGTTCAGATGAGTATAGCCTTCAGTTTTTTTGAACTCGTGAAGTTTGTTATTATCCATAGCATCCCACAAAGATTGAAACAGCTTTCTCAGTGGACAAAAAAAAGTGCATCACGGGATATCTCCCAGTTTTAAAGGTTTTGATTGGTCAATTCAAATTGAAGAAAGGAAATGCAATATGTTAATTATTAATGGGTTATTAAGAAAATTTGAATAAATGTTTTGAAGAGGTTTTGTAAAGTTTCATTACAAAACCACCAGTTAGTTTGTGCAGATTTCTGAAATCAGCAAGGAACATCTTCGATCAGTTGAAACCTGTCGTATCAGTATTCGTAGCTATATATCAGGTTGATTCAAACTGACACGTTTTCGCGAGCTGTCGCACAACGAGACATACATAGACATAAGTAAACTCAAACATATTTCCATTATCTACAGCAGGGAGTGTTTTCATCCCCGGTTCTAACCAACTCTTTCATTTATATCGGACTTCAATCAGCCAGTTGTAACTGTTCTGAATATTGAAACTACAAACAGTAAATGATATTGACAATTGACGATGTTTCTATCAAATACTCAGGACTTCTATTGTCTTACTAATTTCGTGATTTTCAAGATGGCAGATCGGTATGGCAGCCTCGAGATTGCTCTCCAAGTCTTTTTAATTCTTTTGGTGTCTAGTTACCCGAGAGAGGAAATTTTAACCGAAGTTGACTGTCCTGCAATATTTGACCGAGTTGGAGAAGCGGACCCAGTTGGATAACTTTAGCCCATTACAATTAATGTGAACTCCATGTGGCCGGAAAACCCCCCAGCATATTAACGTGTACATGCACCTTTGATATCGAAAATATATGTTCGATCGGTCCTTAGTGATGGCTAATAATTTGCGGGTCCTCTGGATTTACATTTCCAGGTCCTCTGGATTTACATTATAAACATTTGTCGAACAAGCTTACCGTAGTTTTTATCTTTTTTGGGTTCTTCCAGTTCTGATTGTCATATGGAGGTTACAGTGAGTATAACTTCAGTAAAGGCAAACGGCTTTCACTGTGTCACACTCCGTACCAATTATACTGCTACACACTCTGATCCCATCTCATGGTACCGAGAACAGAAATGTGACGACCGTAACAATTATGCTGCTACACCCTCCGATCCAATCGCATGGTACCGGGGACAGAAATGTGACGATCGTAACAATTATGCCGCTGCACCCTCTGATCCCATCTCATGGAACCGGGGACAGAAATGTGACGACCGTAACAATTATGCTGCTACACCCTCTGATCCCATCGCATGGTACCGGGGACAGAAATGTGACGACCGTGACAATTATGCCGCTACACCCTCTGATCCCATCTCATTATGCACGCGGATATTCTCTAATGGACGACGGCTGAATTATAAATGACGGACCAGACGCTTGTAATGGTACCGGGGAGAGAAGTGTGAGGACCGTATTATCGCGAGAAAGCGATGGCAATACATATCTTTGCAACAAGACGGCTCCTCGCTTGGAAGATGTTGGCAGTCTGGTCATGTGCATTATTACGTGGCAGGTCTCCGGCAAATACGAGTTCAAAATATTGATATGGGGAGTGTCTAAGTATGACTATTTCAATGTGAGCGTACCACCTCAAGCCGAACCTCTTATGCCAAACAACATGGGAAATGGTGTTGCAGAAGGTAGAGGTCTTATCGCGACCAAACGAAACAGTGTGTTAAGCCCCAGTCACACTGTCAAGAATTGGGTAAGCGAATCACCGCGAACTGGAAAATCGTGTTCATTCTTGGCAATTCGTACTGGCATCTTGCGGGGTTCGTCGCAGATCGTGACCGTTCTTGCCTATTCTCGGAGGGAGTACGAACGTTTTGAAATGTTCAAAACATTCGCCGGCCAAGTACGATTAAATGGTATACGTATGGCATTCTTGGCACCATCCTATTGCGTTCTCGCATGCATTCTTCTCCTATCGTGTATATTCGTGGGTAGTCGTAGTAGTTCTTTCGGTCACAAATCAGCAAGAATGCCGTACGTATTGTGCGATGATTGTTGTACGCATTCTACGCTTCTTGTACGATCATACTACCATACTGAGAAGAATTCAACACGATGTGTGGCGACAGTACTATGAATACCCACGACAGTACTACGAATAACCGCGACAGTACTACGAATACCCACGCTGGCGCTACGTTCCATGAAGAATAGGCTACGCTTCCCCGCGAATCTCGTACGATTTCATAGGATTGCTCCACGATCTCTTGCGAAGACCATCGTATGTTGTACATTTCATAGAAGACGGATCATATATATAGGTTCGCGTGGCCTCCTGGGGTGTCGTGTCACAGCGTAACAGGTTCGTACTGCATTCGTACTCACATCGTACTGCATACGTGCTTATTCGTAGCAGATTATCGAGCATTCGTAGTGGGTTCACGGGCTGCCGTGTTGATGCGTAGGGCGTTCTTCATTGAATCGCACTGCATGCGTACTCATTCTTGATGATTCTTGTTAAATGCTCATGGCTGTTGTACAAGGGACCTACGGCATGCGTAAGGGATTCGTAGGACAGTTTCAAAGAGGCCCTCTGCAGGCGAATTGACACGAATCGACAAGATTAAAATATTCGTGGTCATTTGCCGGCATTCTCCACCCAATTCTTGACAGTGTGACTGGGGCTTTACGCTTTTAGGTTCGATGTCTTCTCCACTAACTATTGAAACTGGGGTTCCTCAAGGCTTCAGAGGAGGAGTCTGGGAGGGAGAGAGAGAATTAAGGTTTAAAGTCGTGTTCAACAATATTTCCGCTATATAGCGACGACCAACAAAATTCTAAGTATTCCTACAAAAAAGGAGTTAGTAACTCGGCAATCCAGAAGTAACCACAATACACCAAAAACATGTAGATACATTAAAATTTATACAACAAACCAATTTCTCTCAAATAACCAACAAACCAATTTCTCTCAAATAACCTAAGATACAGTCTTCTTTCACCCGACTAAATGATCTTCTAAAGCTGATTCTTGAAAGTAGCTGCTTGATAAAAAGAATATTTTGCAATCTTAAAATCTACACAGTCGATCAAAATATGCTTTACTGTGAGATCTTCGTGGCATGGAATACACCTTGGGGCTGGTTCCTTTTTTAGTAGATGTTCTGGAGTTAATCGGGTATGGCCAATTCTAAATCGCCTGATCATGGCTTACCGAAACGTTTCTCGATGCTCAGAAACCCATGAAGTTTGTTATTATCCACAGCATCACATAAAGATTGAAACAGCTTTCTCACATAGGCACAGATAGAGGGTCTGAAATCGCTACATGGGATTCCAACAGGATGAACCTCATTATCTAGGGCTGCCTTAGCCATTCATCAGCTTCAGTTTTTTCCTTTGACGCCAACGTGGTTAGGCAACCAACAAAACACACCATAAATCTGTTGATGAAATCTACGGTCATATAATTGTAGAATGTTCAAGATGGTGGGAAGAGTTGAAGTTCGGTTCTTAATCGCTTGAAGGCATGACAGTGAATTTGAGAATGCCATATTTTCCTCCTAAAGTGTGCCTTTATGTCTGTTGTGCCTTTTCCTCATGTGTGCCTGTATGTCTGGTAACATGTCAGTTGAGTGTTCTAAATGTTACTGAAATGGTATGCGTATTGTGAAATAGTGATTTCTAACCACCATACTTTCACATAAAGGTAGACTTCTTAGCCACCATACTTGTCCCAGCAATTTTATTATTACTTTTTCCTTGAGTGAAAATTCATGATTTCATAAGCTTTTCTTACTGTCCCTTGTTATCGGCATATGCTGTACGGTGTATGTTATATTCGAGGCTGACAGTTTAACATGAGGGAATTGTTTTCGGTTCTGAATACTGTTTTGGTAATATAAACATCCTGTCCAATGACCTGTAGGGTCAAGCATTGTCAGTTAACTTCTATGAGAAATTATATTTGACTGTATTTCCAGGAGAGAGAGAGAGAGAGAGAATTAAGGTTCGCATTCAGCAATATTTCAGCTATATAGCGACGATCAAACAAAATTCTAAGTATTCAATTCAACAACTCAGTGAACTAATGCATTAAAACAGGTACAAACATTAAAATTTGTACAACAAACCAATCTCTCTCAAATAATCTAAAATACAATCCTCTTTTACTCGGCTAAAAAGATCTTCCAGCGTAGTTGCTCGATAAAAAGAATCTATTACAATCTTAAAATCTCGATAATATGTTTCGCTGGGAGATATTCGTGGCATGAAATACACCTTGGGACTGGCTCTTCTTTTTAGTAAATGTTCGTGAGTTAATCGTTTATGGCCGATTCTACATCGCCTCATCTGGCTTGAAATATTTCTCACTCTAGAAGGAAAAATGAGAATGATAATTAGATACACTCCGTCTTAGAAAATTCTAAATAAACCATCTATTGGAGCGTTATGCAAGAGGTGAGAAAAATTGATGACGTTTGGCGACTAAAACGCAACCATATGATTCTACAGGAATGCATCCCTCGACCCCTAACATTCAGACCTGAGAATACGGTGGATTCTCGGACGTAGCCTTTGTATCTCGGCCGCGCTTTTATTGCAGCTGTTCATGTGGAGACTATGAAGTATCCTCACGGCCCCTAGCACCGGCTTAAGCGGAATTAGATACGCTAGCTCGGGAGCTGTAATGACAGATCAGCTCAAACAACTCATCTGGTGTTGATGGATGAACCTCGTGGACGTCTGATGAAGTAAACGCCTTAACATGGGGTAACCTGGTAAATGCAAGAATATTTCCCTTAGAATTTCATTCGCTCAACCAGATGTTTCCAGTTCCCAATGCATGCATTTGTTCCTGCTTATACACCAGCCTAACAAGAGAGGGAGAGAGAATTAAGGTTTAACGTCGCATTCAGCAATATTTCAGCTATATAGCGACGATCACCAGCCTAACAATCACCAGCCTAACAATCACGCCTTTACTTTGACATGAATTTGCTCCTAACACGATGTGACAAGAATATCCAGTTTCCCATGGCGATATGTTTATTGAGAGGCACCATTTTTAGCATATCAGCATCTGTAACAGGAATTATTAAATTCAGTTATAGGTCTAAAGAAAAGAACACACACATTGCGATGTTGCAAGGATCAATGAATGATGTGTCGCTTGTGATTAGGCTGGATAGAATTATGCCCCCTCGTTGGATGTTGTCAACTGATCATAATGTTTGTAAATCGTGGTACCCACTTCCATTCCCATTAGTGATCATATCAGCATAGATTTCAATAACTAATAACCTGCAAGTGAGTCGCATGGATATAATTCATTTTCTTTCTAACAACGAGGAATCTTGGGAAACAACATTTTAAAGAGAAAGCGGAGAAGAGCATACCATTTTTCCCTGTTATTTCACCGCTATGTGGAAAACAATAGCGGTCACTTTCATAATCGCGAAATCAATCCACCTAAGCCTATATATTCTGAAATATTTTCTTAATCTGATCTGATCCGTTATTCCATCAGTCCAACTCAACCAACTTCAAGCAAAAAGGTGGCATCTTAACATATAATTCGAATAGCTACTAACCTACCAACTTTACTATCTGAATCGCTGTAATAGCATACATGTATGTAGTGCTTTATTACGACTATAGGTAGCTCGTAGTCTGACGACAAAATATGCCCTGCTGTGTTCTGTTGAGATAAATCGAGATTGTTGATACACTATCGTGCTATAATAAAGTTCACAAAATTTCCAACGGTCAATGCCAGAAAAAGATCATAATTGGGGGCTCAAAATTATAATTCAGTACCAATTTTCTTGACCAGAAACTACTGCAATATGAGATACAGGATATGTGTGGGTAATATATTCCATTTTTGAGGCAATGTTTTACATAAACATCGAGGGGTCGTCTAGCGGCGGGTACTAGCGGTGTAGGATTACAACTGTTTGAAAAAAAATTAGGATGAAACATTTTTTTTGGAAAATTAACCGGAGCGAATGCGGATTACTGCTGCCAAAGTTTGAATTTTTAAGCGAACCGGATGGTGGAAAAATCTCCATTGAAACAAAGTAAGAGTTTTATGAGACATGAAAAAATATATCCGATTCGAGTTATTTTCAAAATAATGAGTTCTGCTGAACCAATTCGTACACTGTTTACTTTTTCGAAAAGCTGAAAGGATTATCTTCAAACCGATATGAATGGTCGGTATAAACCTCTCGGAGTTAAATCTATAGTAATTTCACGGAGCTTTTTCACAATTGATACAATCCAAGGATACGAAAGGTTCTCTGTATGGACTATTCAACAGATTGATCAGTTCAGTCACAAGACATTTAAAAATGCAAGGAGTTCTAGGAATTAAAACTTCACACGACTTGAGATTTTGTACGAACCCAAAGTTGCTTTAAAATACAGACCACCTATCATTCAGAAGCGATTGAAATTCTTAAGTTTTCATTCACAATTTATATATTAATTGAGGATCAGTATGACATATTCACATCCCACGATTTTAGCTTCAATATTTCAACCTAAAGCAGCCTGCAACTTGACACGACAATAATGATCTGCACTCAACGTCAGCTATTTTGTGAACCTTATTATGGCACGCGAGTGAACATGCTTTTATAGCCCCAGACAACCTCAATTATAGAATTCGCTAGGAATTGTATCTTAATTACTACTGCAGAAACATCGAACTGTGAAAGCGCTTGACAAGGAATACAATATCGATACACCCCTTCATGCTATATTCATGTTGCGATTATTTTTCTGTGTAATTATTAACCACAGACGAAAACGGTACATCTGTATTGTTTTTCAAGAGTGTACTGATGTGATACTGAGAGAACGAGAGAGAGAATTAAAGTTTAACGTCGCGTTCAGCAATATTTCAGCTACATAGCGACAATCGAACAAAACTCCAACAAAAACAAGTCAACAACCCCGCAATCCAGAAGCAATCAACACAACACACCAAAACATGTACATACATTAAAACTTATACAACAAACCGATTTCTCTGAAATAACCTAACATACAGTCTTCTTTTACCCGACTAAAGAAATCTTGTAAAGCAGATGCATGATAAACAGAATCTCTTATAATCTTAAAATCTATACAGTCGATCGAAATACGTTTCTCTTTGAGATCTTCGTGGCTTGGAATACACCTGGAGCTGGTTCCTTTTTTAAATGTTCGTGAGTTAATCGTGTATGACCGATTCTACATCGTCTGATCATGGCTTGATCGAAACGTTTCTGGCTACCCAGATGAATATAGTTTATCTGTATTATTTTTCAAGTCTTGTACTGCGCCTTCAACAATATTTCGTTTGCGACGATGACGGACCACTCGATATAAACTGAGCACAATTGGAGGACGCGACGACAGATCAGACATTCGGTATGTAGCCGTCATCTACAAAAAAAAAATCATCAACAGCACCTATTCCCAAAAAAAACAACAACAAATAAATGAAAAAAAATTTTAGTCGGAGTTTGTTGCTCGATCATTGACGAAGAAACTATTTGAGGACGAGAACTGACTATGAAATGTCGGCTCTGTACCTGACATACAACACATATCACGAATCGTTAGATTCTTGGTATCTACTTTAGAATAGGTTAACCGGAAGACTACTGTGAAGTCATGTGGCTCTGTCAGTATGTCGGCACCTCTTCCCACTTCCCTTATATGTGTTGTAATTAGCATTGAGGACGCCTCAATTTCTGTTTTGCTGTATATCGCACAACACTTTACCATAGCCTGACAGTAGGTGCTTAACCAGTCCACAGATTAGACCGGACAAAAGATACCGTCATCATCAGTTGATGGATGGATACTCCACCGATCTCCATCGGAGCAGAGCAGTAGAAAGATGCGTGCCGTGGCAATTTCTTTTTTTTATATTTAACCGGTCTTCAAGACGCTTTGGCTGATAATAGAAACCCCTACGGTTCACACTTCAAAGGCTCATCTCTTCCAGATATAGCGTCTCATGATTTGATGCTTACTGTACCCTTTATGTTACACGTAGCCGTTTACGTATCCCGTTGTGTGCATTGTGTGTGTGCAACGAAGTATTTAAAGACTGGCGGATACTGACAATCTATAGCAGTGTATTACTTTGTGTGAAAATAATTTGAAATTGTGCATTAATATTATTCATATAGCTGTATATTATCAGAAAGATGGTTTTCTGTTTTCGTCGACCAACATTCTGGCAGTGTCTTTTTGTTCTCAACACTAACATGAAAAAAATCAATAAATGTTAGACAATGGTGATTGCGGAGTAACCGTGTTTTGGCGGTGATTAAAGACCTGTGATGGGCATATCATTCATAGCCTTCTTTCCTAGAGGAGGATCAAACAATTTCACTCTAGCAATTGAATATTCTCCCATCAGCCCATCGGCACTTCGCTCGTGGTATTTGCATCAACTCGTTTCTTCCCGCGGGAGAAGTGTCGATAGCTGCTCAAATTTTTCTCTCTTAAATACAATCTGGCTCACACGGCTTGCAACGACAGAGGCGGTTCTGTTAAAAAAATCAAGACAGCGTATTTATCACTGCGAAGTGATGAGTGGCAGGTTTAATAGTGGTTATTCCACAATTATTCCCATCGAGTATGTAACGGTGACTGGCACACCGCCTGTGGACTACGGATATGAAAATTATTGATGTGAATGCAACAACGATGTACAAACTATAGAATTTTGTAGCTTCTGCAGGGTATGATCAATCATAGTTTGCCCATAGTTTAGCCTTCAAAATAACATTCTTCATGACATTATCATGGATGTGATGATTATCCCTTGAACTTGACTCTGCAATAAATTATTGACAGCTGGAGATGGGGAGGGGGGGGGGGGTAAAGAGAGAGAATTAAGGTTTAATGTCGCCTTCAGCAATATTTCAGCTATATAGCGACGATCAAACAAAATTCTAAGTGTTCTAACAATCTTAAAATCTATACAGTCGATCAGGATTTGTTTCACTGCGACATCTTCTCGGCATTGAATACACCTTGGCCATGGGGTCGTTTACTTTTTTAGTAAATGTTCGTGAGTTAATCGGGTATGGCGGAAATCATGGTACCTACTGTCATTCCCATAAGTGTAAATCGCATGAACAAAATTCATTTTCTTTCGAACAACGAAGAAGCTTCGGAAACATTTCAAAGAAAAAGTGGAACAGTGCATAGGCCTAGCGTTTAATTCCTGCCATTTCATCGCTGTAAAAACAATGGGGAACTTATAAATTGCGAAATCAAACCATCTAAGCGCATTTCTGCTGAAATATTTTTACTCTTTTCTAATCCATTATTCCATCAGTCCAACTATTACTGCGAATAGCTACAAACCTACCAACGTAGCTTCATGTATCCTGAACGCTGGAACAGAGAGACTGGGTTCCATAACACATAGTTGTAACAAAGCACTACATAACAGCTGGTAGCCCGACGACAAAATATTCCCCTCTGTGTTCTGTTGAGGCAAATTGAGACTGTTGATACACTCCCGTGTCATAATAAATTTCACAAAATGGCCAACTGGTGTCACCGTGGCAAGGATTTCTCAGTGAGTATAAGTGGTGTAGGATTACTACTGTAAATATGAAACAACAAGTGAAAATCACCAGAAATTCGGAGAAAGGGACGTACCTGAGATACGACACATATCATGAATCGTTAGATTCTTGGTATGTGCTTTAGAATAGGTTAACCAGAAGACTATTCTGTGAAGTCATGTGACGCAGTCAGTATGACTATGTCGGCACCTCTTCCCACTTCCCTTATATGTGTTGTAATGAAAACAGTTGTTCAGGTCGCATTATTTTTAAAATACTGAACCGATTCGTACAATGTTTACAGTTTTGCAAAGCTGAAAGAATTATCCTCAAATTTATATGAATTTTATGTTATAAACCTCTTGGAAACAATTCCTTTGTAATTTCATTGAGCTTTTTCACTATCCAAGAATATGAACGGTTCTCTGTATGGGCCATTTAACAGATTGATTATCATAATGGGAAGTTGATGCTGGGTCGACATCGGGCCTTACAGACTAGTCTTTTGTGTTAAATGCCGCCATTTTCATCTGACGACGATACAGCTCACCAATCCCCAGTGTACGAGTTGTCGCAGCGAAACAGCCCACCAATTATCAATATACGAGTTGTCAGAGCATTTCCATCATAGCTCTCTAGATTTGTATCTAATACCGCTAATGCCGGTGCTACGGGCCGTGTGGTCATGTCATCCAAGTTGCCACATGAACAAGTACAATAAAAGCGTACCTAAGATACAACACATATCACGAATCGTTAGATTCTTGTTATGTGCTTACGAATAGGTTAACCAGAAGACTATACCGTGAAGTCATGTGACTCCTGTCATTTCCAAGACATCAACATCATAGAAAATATATAGAAAGTTATAGAAATTAAAACTGTACATAAAATTTTGTAAAGACCAAAGGATCAATATGACATATATTCACATCCCTCGATTTTAGTTTCAATGATCTGCACTCAACGTTAGTCATTTTGTGAACTTTATTATGGCACGTGAGAGAACATGCTTTTATAGCTCCGGACCACCTTAAAATTATAGAATTCGCTAGGAATTGTATCTTAATTATTACTATAGAAACATCGAACTGTGAAAGCGCTTGACAAATATGCAATATCGATATACCCTTTCACGCTATATTCATCTAGTGATTATTTTTATGTCTAATTATTAACCGCAGACTAAAACAAAGTCGGCTCTGACACTAGCATTGAGGACGATCAGACGCATGGAAACCATGATATACTGTTTCCAATTTCTGTTTTGGTGTATATCGGACAACACTTTACCATTTCCTGACAGTACGAGCTTAGCCAGTCCACCGATCCAAAACAGATTAGAACGGACAAGAGAAAACGTCATCATCAGTTGATTGGCGAGTACTCCACCAATCTGCATAGGAGCAGAACATACAGTAGAAAAATGCGTCCCGTAGAAATTTCTTTTGCGTAATTAATCAGTCTTCAAGACGCTACAACTGATAATAAAAACCCCTACGGTTCGCACTTCAAAGGCTGGAGACGATATCATAGCCGTTTACGTATCCCCCTGTGTCCATTGTTCGAGTGCAACGAGGTATTTAAAGACTCTGACGGTTTCTCGCGGATACTGACAATACATAGCAGTCTATTGCTTTGTGCGAAATAATTTGAACATCTGCATTATTCAGGCCTACAGCAAACCCTAACGGTGCATTATGACAACAGATAATAGAGTTCTGTGGCATTCATATAGCTGTATATAATCACAAAGATGCTTTCCTTTTTTCATCGACCAACAGCCTGGCAGTGCCTTTTGTCCTTAACACTAACATGAAAAAATCAATAAATATTAGACAATGGTGATTGCGGAGTAACCGTGTGTTGGCGGTGATTAAAGACCTGTAATGGGCATATCAGTCATAGCCTTCTTTCCCCGGGGAGGATCAAACAATTTTACTCAGGCAATTGAATATTCTCCCATCAGCTCGGCAGCGCTTCGCTCGTGGTATTTGCATCAACTCGTTTGTTCCCGCGGGATAAGTGTAGATAGCTGCTTAACTTTTTCTCTCTTCAACTAGAATATACGGGTATCTGGCTCATCCGGCTTGCAACGACAGGCGGTTCTTGATAAAAAAAATCAAGACAGCGTATTTATCACTGCGGAAGGACGAGTGGCAGATGGTTTTAGTAGTGATTTTTTCCATTGAGTAGGTAACGCTGAAGACTGGAATACCGCCTGTGGACAGCGGATTCGGAAAGTTTGTTGAATGTGAATGCATCTACGATGTACAGAATTTTGTAGTAACTGCAGGGCATGATCAATCATAGTTTGACCATAGTTTATCTTACAAAATAATTCAAGACTACCGGTCTGCTACCTCCTATTTCTGTGGGAGGCCTGTTGGCCGAGTGGTTTAGATCGCCGACATACAGTGCTGGCGATTAGGTGCCTGACTCTGGGGTCGCTGGTTCGAATCCCGCACGGGACTCGACCAAATTTTCAGCACTAGAATTTGTGCTATTCTAAGATAGTTTTATCCCAAATTAACGAAAATACTGTTATACGATCACTTTCTAAATGATAAAAAATATAAAATAATTAGCGTTCAAAGGGATTATGCAAAAATAACTGTATCGTGCCAAGAGAAACACATCTTCGAAACGTATAATATATAGGTGTCACAATTCCCTTATATATATATTCAAAGTTAGAAAGTTATACATATTTTTTCCACAACCAAATATTCATGAAGGCATTCGAAGTATGGCACATCGTTACCATAATCTACTTTGTCATTATCCTGGATATGGTGATTATCCTTTGAAGGTGACTGTGCAATAAATTATTGACAAGAACAGAGAGAGAATTAAGGTTTAACGTCGCGTTCAACAATATTTCAGCTATATAGCGACGACCCAGATATTATACTGCGGTTGCTTGGAAGAGCCCATATGGACAATACTGGTTCCTGACTTGTCTTTAAAGGCAACAGCCAGGGCATTGTATGGGCTCCCTAGATTGAAATACAAATCCAAATTAATGGCTAAATAATTAACGTTTGACTCTCTACAACTGCTGTTCTGGAAGACCTCTTGGGAAGTCATTGGGAGAAACAGAATCCCGATCAATGTAACGGATTTGATATTGTGATATCTTGTCGGAAGCAATAAATATTGTTGTTCTTGGAAGAAAGGAGATTGTGTTTAAAAACATTTGCTTATTTTATGCCAGCTTGTGATTATTGACAACCAGATAAGGGGCGGGGGTATGCTAAACTATACTTCTGAATTCCAAAATTTGTCTGGAAAAGGCGATTGGGCAATATCTTTCAAATTTACAGGTTCAACACAGTTCATCTATACCCTCGATCTGGGTCCCAGGTGTAGCGTCTGGAAGGCAAGCAACGCCGAGACATACACCCGCAATATATCATGATATTAGAATCGATACCATTTACTGGCATTATTTTAGTCCTGAATGAATTTCAAGTCGTCAAAGCCCATGCCATATTCTTCTTTGTGTTCACTTTCTCTTGATTTTTGTTAATTCACCTCGCGATCCGATGTTGGATAAGCAAAGCTGTCATTTACATCAGGTTAAGCAATTTTGACTTAACATTGGTAGGGTTGGGGATATAGGAGAGAGAGGGATAGAGAACTAAGGTTTAACGTCGCGTTCAGCAATATTTCAGCTATATAGCGACGACCAAACAAGTCAACAACACAGCAACCCAAAGTAATCAACATAAGACACTAAAAGACATGCACATACATTGTTTTTTAGGTTATTTGAAAGAAATCGGTTGGTTGCGTAAGTTTAAGTCTTCTTTTACCCAACTAAAAGATCTTCTAAGTAGCTGCTTGATAAAAAGAATCTCTTGCAATCTTACAATCTATACGGTCAACCTAGCATAAGGATCAGACTGTGCCTGAGCGCTAGAGAGAGCGCGTTTGAACTTTGATATGACGGTTGGATCCAAAATCATTCAAGTATTTCCGAGGAAACAATGCAAGACGTGCTTCGATTTTGGACCTAATGATAAGTTTGGACTGTTGCCGGTACTCTACAGGGCGCGTTTAAACCTTGATATGATTTCGAAATTAATCAAATATTTCCGAGAAAACAATTATAAGACAGTGACGATTTTGGACTAAACGGAAAGTGTGGACCGCCTGATAACGTACTGTGCCCAAAACTAGGCATGTATTTCAGAGAATAAACGATACGAGACGTCTGACACTTTTGAACCTAACGAGATAAAATACAATAATACTCACACATTCAAACTTGGAAAAACAGACTAATGGCCGAAGATCAATAAACTATTCCGGACAAAAAAACGCTTTTGAACCTAACTGTGCCTGAATACATACTACCAGAGCGCGCTTAAATCTTGATATGGAGTTTGAACTGTGCACAAATCGAATCATATATTCCGGAAATAAAACAATGTAGGACATGAATTTGGCAGTGTTCTAGAATCCTCCGTATTCTAGTCTGAATGAGATGATGTACCATGAAAGTTCTCTTCAGACATCAAGGTGTTTTCCATGCCACGAAGATCTCACAGTAAAACATATTCTTATCGACTCTATAGATGTTAAGATTGTAAGAGATTCTTTTTATCAAGCAACTACTTTAGAAGATTATTTTCGTCGGGTGAAAGAAAACTGTATCTTAGGTTATTTGAGAGAAATCGATTTGTTGCATAAGTTTTAATGTGCGTAGCTTTTAGTGTGTTGGATTACTAAGAGTTTTAATGTGTGTAGTTTTAGTGTGTTGGATTACTAAGTTATTAACTTGAATACCTTTTGTTTGATCGTAGCTATATAGCTGAAATGTTGCTGAACGCGACGTTAAACCTTAATTCTCTCTCGTTGTTTTCCAGAATAAGGAACACTAGTTATCTTCTTGGTAAAACCACTGAAAAAAGTATAATTATTCTCGGCTAGTACCGCAAGACACCAGCACAAATTGCATTCTGTTTCTTTTTGGAGGATGATCTGCGGGCTTATGTGGAGAATTCTGGATTTGATTCAGCACTTAATTCTGATCGCCACATATTTGTTAAGATGCGAAATTTTGCCAGTAGAGGCAATGATTGAAAACTGGGGGAACAAATGGATATAATAAATTTAGCAACCTGGTTTAATGCAAACTATATTTGCACTTCCTTGCAATTCCTTGGGTATTATATCACATAACCGGACTGCGAGAGATGCAGATCTAGCTGGTCTGTAGCCGGAGGAAGACAAACGCAATATTTCAACAGAATATCCCGTGTTATATTACTTCCGCGCCTGATGAAATTGTTCATGCTTCTTGAGGTCGATATGGATTTTTACTGTTTATTTAGCACTTCACTGACGCGGGCCGTTATTAAACACAGAGATTGAACTCTGGAGGCAATGTTTGTCTCTAGACTTTCCTTGAAATATATTCACTACACAAGTCACCTGTGGTGTATTTCAAATATCGCATATGATGCATTTGAAATACAGCTGACCTCCTTTACTCGGATTAGGTCAAGGCTTAGCTCCACAATCAAGCTCGGATGATCATTGGATAAAACAGTTACATGATCGACACTCGACAATGTATGCCAAATATTGACACGATATTGCACTCCCGGCGGCTTTGCCCCTCGATCACAATATCGTGCCAATATTTGATATACATTTTCTCGTGCAACCATGTAACTATAACATATATATGTTGACTGAAAACACCCATTATTTGAACGGAGTTCCCAGATACTCGGAATGAGGGTATAAGTTGAATACAAGCGTCTAGTCCGTCATTCAATATATTTAGCCGTCGTCCATTAAAGAATTTTCGTTTCGGAATAATCCAAAGACCTATTCCATATGACAGCATTAGCACCAGATTCAAAAAACAAACACAAACAATCATAGTATACAAAAACGTAGGCTAGTGTCCTGCAAGAGAGAAGCGGTTAGCAGTTTTCAACGATGCTGGCAAGACATCTTGATATTCCAAAAATATAAAATCCGTATCACTGATCGTTATTCTTAATCCATGAGATTTTCGTTGTAAAGTCGTTATCTAGAGAATGATGTATCTCAGTCACGCTTTGATTGCGCTGGTTCATATTAATACCATGAAGTTTTTGAAGTACATGATTTCCACACCAGATCCAGCTCTCGCCAAAACTACTTGGATGGCAGATTTTGATATCGAAGGGATGGCTCCTATAATAGTGATCTAATGAGAATGCTCGTCTTAATGGAAAATGGCGCGGGCCAATCGCTGAAGGGGAGACATCTGGAAGAGCACGCGGACACTGTCGGTTTATATATTGATTTAACAAAGTTCTACAATCTATATACGATTGTTGTAGTACGTTTCGACATCCGACGTTTTTCTCTTAGGAGGGAGGGAGGGAATTTGGCTTAATGTCACACTCAAGTTTGTTTCACTCATATGGTAACAGCCAGTTTGGTTGGTGGAGGAAGAAGGAGTACCCGGAGAGAACCACCGCCCTTCGGCAAGTAACTGACAAACTTTCACACATGGACCAGCTGAGCTCGAACCCGTGCCGATTCAGCGGTGTGAGGCTAGCGGTCACTAGGGAAGCGCCTTAGACCACTCGGCCACCGAGGGCCCTTTTCTCTTCGGTTCCCTCTTGCAGGAAGCCATCTATCATGCATATTTGAAATTGATACTAAATGTCGTATGAAAAAGGGTTTCCGATTATTGACGACTGCTGAATATCGAATCTCGGATCTCAAGCATGGAGGAACATTTGACCTATATCCCCCTATCTATACAAATAGAAAATTTCTCGCCGCAAAATGCAATAAACCAATATTGTTTTCGGAATGTTTTGCAGTCTTACCCACTTCTGCCCAAATAGTTCATATTCAACCCTGAAATAGAATAAATAGACATCAGCTGTGAAAATGTAATGATCAGCCAACTATAAATGCAGTATGTTTGCCCAAAACGGGATTTGCTAACACTGATAAAATACCATTTTGACTATTTGTCAATTCATCTCCGATGTCTTAATATCGCCTCAACCAACATACAATGAACCCGGATCGATTTGTTGGAGCAGAAAATCAGACTTGCGTCTAGGAAGACACCTGCATCAGGGAGATAAAATCTTAGAAATATGTCAGTGTGATTTTATCTCTGTGAAATTTGGCAACACAATGTATCAACAGCATATAGGTATTCCAATTGGTACTAATTGCGCACCCCTGTTGACTGACCTATATCTGTTCTCTTATGAATATGACTATATGCAGGCGCTTTCCAAAACTGAACAATTCAAATTAAAAACGTCTGGTCCGTCATTCATAATTCAGCCGTCGTCCATTAGAGAATATCCGCGTCCATAATCCAAAGACCTATTCCATATTCCATATAACAGTGTTAGCACCAAATTCAAAAAGACAATCATAGTATACATAAACACAGGCTTGTTTCCTGCACGAGAGAAGCGGTCAACAGTTTTCAATGATGCCGGCAAGACATCATGATGTTCCAAAAATATCAAATCCGTATCGCTGATCAGTATTCTTAATCCATAATATTCGTTGCAAAGTCGTCATCTAAAGAATGATGTATCTCAGTCACGCTTTGATTGTGCCTGTTCATATGAGTACCATGAGGAGCCCGTTCCTTCTCATCATTCACCAAACGCTTTATAGAAGATCTTCTCGCTGTGGATAATCGATATATAAATGATGCCGTGAAGGTTATATCCACCTTCAATGGATTTCAATGAAACTACTGATAGCCCTACCGGCACATCATATTTAGATCTGTATCTCCATAAAAATGAAGCGGGCATTCTCTCTCGTCGACTCTATGACAGAAGAGATGATTACAATTTCGACATTGTAAACTATCCCTTTCTGGACAGTAATATTCCAGTGGGACCTGTATATGGCGTATACATTTCTCGCCTAGTAGCATTTGCTAGATCATGTGTTAAATGCGACGATTTTAACCAACTCACAAAACATTGCTGCAGAAACTTATAGAACAGGGCTATACCACCAAGCGCCTCCACTCAAAGTTTCTCAAATTCGGCGATACATATCGCATGCTGATAGCAAAATGCGAGTGCAGCTTGCAAGATCTATGCCATTACGTTTCGTAACTTGTGTCTAATTCCGCTTAACCCGGGGCTAGGGGCCGTATGAACCCATGTACTTAAAGATTCTCATGGTGCTCATATGAACACGCACAATCAATTCGTGACTGAGAAACATCATTCTCTAGATGACGACTTTACAACGAATATCATATGGATTAAGAATACTTATCAGCGATACGGATTTGATATTTTTGGTTTTCATTGAAAACTGTTGACCGCTTCTCTCTTGCAGGAAACTAGACTTGAAAACTGTTGACCGCTTCTCTCTTGCAGGAAACTAGACTATGTTTATGTATACCATGATAGTCTTTTTAAATTTGGTGCTAATGCTTTTATATGGAATAGTTATTTGGATTATGAACGCGGATATTCTTCAATGGACGACGGCTGAATTATGAATGACTGACCAGTCGATTGTAACTGTCAACTGAAATATTATTATATATCCAATCATTTTTAGGATAACTGATTATATACAATCATAAAATTCTGATCGCCCAGTCAGAGAGAGAGAATTAAGGTTTAACGTCGCGTTCAGCAATATTTCAGGTATATAGCGACGATCAAACAAAATTCTAAGTATTCAAATTAATAACTTAGTAGCCAAACACATTAAAACATACACACATTAAAGCTTTCCCAACAAACCGATTTCTCTCAGATAACCTAAGATAGATGTATTTTGACAGTGCTTACCAATTTGTTATTTTATTTCAAGAAGAGCGGGTGTAGAATTGGCTAGTACATACATTATGATTCAATCCGCTATAAGGCTAATAAATGGAGTGAGAGGGAGAGTGAATTAAGGTTTAACGTCGCGTTCAGCAATATTTCAGCTATATAGCGACGATCAAACAAAATTCTAAGTATTCAAATTAATAACTTAGTAGCCAAACACATTAAAACATACACACATTAAAGCTTTCCCAACAAACCGATTTCTCTCAGATAACCTAAGGTAGATGTATTTTGACAGTGCTTACCAATTTGTTATTTTATTTCAAGAAGAGCGGGTGTAGAATTGGCTAGTACATACATTATGATTCAATCCGCTATAAGGCTAATAAATGGAGTGAGAGGGAGAGTGAATTAAGGTTTAACGTCGTCTTCAACAATATTTCAGCTATATAGCGACGATCAAAGAAAATTCTAAGTATTCAAGTTAATAAGTTAGTAATCCAACACATAAATACATATATAAACTTTAAAACTTATACAACAAACAGATTTCTGTCAAATAACCTAAAATACAATCTTCTTTTTACCCGACTAAAAAGATCTTCTAAAGTAGCTGCTCGATAAAAAGAATCTGTTACAATCTTAAAATCTTTTAGGTCGATAAGAATGTGTTTCGCTGCGAGATCTTCGTGGCATGGAATACACCTTGGGACTGGCTCTTTTTTTAGTAAATGTTCGTGACTTAATCGTGTATGGCCGACTCTACATCGCCTGAGCATGGTTCGATCGAAACGTTTCTGGCTGTTCAGATGAGTATAGCCTACAGTTTGATCTTCAATCTATAGATGACGTCTCAATCTACATTGAAATATAGTTTCTGTGGCCACTTCTTCTGGCGATAAGATCGTCTATCAGTAATCTTTTATTCCTTCAGTTCGTAAACACATACAAGGGCAGAAAATCTATAATTTTACGCTGATGAAAGAACAATCTGCATGTCTCACTGCAAACGTACTTGTATGTGTGTATTATGTATGGTAATACCAGATACTATACCAAATATTGATTTCAGTTACATAGCGTCGAGCAAAACAAAACTCGATCTATGTTCGTCAAAAATACATGAGCAAACGCAAAATGATAGATAAACGCATCAAACAACTGGTATTTATTTAACAAATCAATCGATTCCAAATCCTTTCTCACATGACCAGAAGGATCTTCCAATCTATCTGTTCAATAAAAAGAGCTCTTACAATCACAAAATCTATATTATATACTAACTAAGTTTTGAGAGAGAGAGAGAATTAAGGCTGTTCAGCAATATATAACTATATAGCGACGATTAAACAAAATTGTAAGTATTCCGAAAAAAAAACAAGTAACCCAAAAAATCAACACAACATGCGCATACATTAAAACTTATACAACAAACCGATTTCCCTGAAATAACTTAAAATACAGTCTTCTTTTACCCGACTAAAAGATCTTCTAAAGTAGCTGCTTGATAAAATGAATCTCTTAAAATCTATACAGTCCATAAGAAAAAGCTTCACCATGAGATCTTCGTGGAACGGAATACACCTTGGGGTTGGTTCCTTTCAGTTTTTAATGTTCGCGAGTTAATCGGGTATTGCCGATTTTACATCGCCTGATAGTGGCTTGATCGAAAACGTAATTATATCCAGCATCACACCTTTAATGTATCATTCCGTCGATAAGACATCGGACTTAAGAAATTTATATTAACAAACAGGATCATGCTGGTGCCATGTGGCTTCTTTGTGGGCAAGACAAAAATGTCCAACTTTTGTTATGACGCTATTTCATAGCAATTTCATTATTGAACGCAAGCTTATGTTCAGGATTTCATTGCTATTATTCCCCAAGTTGTTATAGATTGTCGTCTCGGGACTGCTTTAACGCGATGTTTATCTTTCCACTTTGGTAAGCCGTGATATTATTCCCCAGGTTTATTGACATTTCAATGCGTGTTGAAAGAGTGCTTTTCGTATCCCACACACTTTTTCATTTCAACCTAACGGTTCATCAATTCGCACGTTTCAAGCCTATCTATCGAAAACACGAGAGAGCTTTAGAGAAGCAAATTGGGAGATCTGGCAATTTATATAGATATTGTACATTGATAGCACGACAAACCCCATAAACATACAAACCCGTATCACCACGAACATCGTTATAATGGACAAATTGCATGCAATCATCTCCAAGTGCTCACTACATTCGTAACGTCAGACCTAACGCTTGTCTTCAGTGAATCTAGCGAGAGGTAGTAAATAGTTTTAACGCCGCATTCAAAAACATTGCAGCTAGATAGCTACGACCAAATTTCAGTAAAACCCATCAACCCTGCCTTTAGCATACCAGAGAGAGAGGGACAGAGAGACTATCCATGGATCTCAATAATCCATCAAAGATACGCCGTTAAGCATACACAGTAGAGAACAACATGGTCAAACCCCGAAAAGGAGAAAGGGGAATAGCCTGATAGAAATATGGTTATTGTAATGAAGGGAAGGAGATGAGCATCAGATCTGCTGATCACTGATTTAACAGTAATAGGATCGTTCTATTATAACATAAATGTTTGAGAAATCATAGAGCACATTATATAAATGGTTTCAGGAAACTTAGGCTCC
Source organism: Hanleya hanleyi (assembly GCA_036873755.1). Lineage (NCBI taxonomy): Eukaryota > Metazoa > Mollusca > Polyplacophora > Lepidopleurida > Hanleyidae > Hanleya > Hanleya hanleyi. Next base: position 32,888 of record JAVTVY010048979.1, on the reverse strand, counting down.
ATAGTCCTTCATACATCAGTGTATTGTGTCTCATATGTTGTGATTTTTTTAGCAATCAAGAGGCATAAATGAGGAAAGAAATATTGGATCAGGTCGACGAAAAGATAAAGTGCACATCTTCAAATGACGACGATAATGTGTGGCGAATTTAAAAAGAATCCAGCAAAGACACTACGAAGAATTGTGTTCACAAGAGAAGGCAGCAGACGAAAGCATCATGATGATCCAAATATATTAAATCCGTATCGCTGATCAATATTCTTAATCCATAGAAATTTCGTTGTACTTTACACGGGTAGTTAGAGGCTAACAAGAACGTGGCTAATTCCTCAAAAAGACAAGTACCATCTCTATCTCATCATCAGTCTAATTCAGTTCAGTTCTCAGTTTTATTTGCTGATAGCAAAATACGAACGTAGCGTGCAAGATCTATGGCGTTACGTTTCGCAACTTGTGGCTAGGGGCCGTATGAACCCTTGTACTTCAAGATCCTCATGATGCTCATATGAACAGCCACAATCAAGGCGTGGAGATACATCATTCTCTAGATGACTTTACACAACCGGAACGATTATTATGGATTAAGAACACTGATCGGCGATACGGATTTTATATTTTTGGAACATCATGATGTCTTGTCATCATTGAAAACTGTTGACCGCTTCTCTCTTGCAGGAAACTAGCCTATGTTTATGTATCCTATGATTGTATTTTTGAATTTGGTACTAATACTGTTATATGGAATGTGGAATAGATCTTTGGATTATGGACGCTGATATTCTTTAATGGACGACGGCCGAATTATGAATGACGGACTAGACGCTTGTTACAGATTTTATATTATTAAGAATTATTTCTTTGTCCTATTTATTTGAAACTGGTGTTACCTTTCGAATGAAAAGGAGTCATATGGTTGCTTTTTAGTTGCCGGACGTCGTCAATTGTTCCCACCTCTTGCACATCTCTCCAATTTCGATTATTAGCGCGAAAAATCTTTTGTGGATGACGGCTGAATATTGAACGTCGGATCGGACGTCTACAATCCAAGATTGGCTTGTTTAAGTGAGTAGGCCTATTCCATAGTTAAAAAAAAGCAGAGAGTTCGAAGGCGATCAAAAAGCAAGTACGTAACCCAGCAATCCAGAAGTAATCAACACAACACATTGAAGCCATGTACATACAAAACAAGCCGATTCTTTATCAAATAACCTAAATTACAATAATCTTTTACCGGATTAAAAAGGTTTTCTAAAGTAGTTGCTCGATAAAAAGAATCTCTTACAATCTTAAGATTTATAAAGACAATACAACAACAACCATAACACTGTAATTCTGTCGATGTCAGATCTTATTTATGACCTACAATTCTCCACAGTATCCCATATACATACGGAGTAAAGTTGTATCCGACATGGCTTACGGCCGTTACCATGACATTTACTGTCGAAGTTTCGGCTTGTCCGATAGTAAAATGACGAGAGAGAGAATTAAAGCTTAACGTGGCATTCAGCAATATTTCAGCTACATAGCGATGACCAAACAAAATTATAATATTAAAAAAAAAGCAAGTCAACAACCCCGCAGTAATCAACACAACACACCAAAAATATATACATACATTAAAATGCAACAAACCGATTTCTCTTAAATAACCTAGAATACAGTCTTCTTTTACCAAGTATAGCAGCTTCATAAAAAAGAATCTCTTCCAATCTTAAAATATATACAATCGACCAGAATACGTTTTACTGTGAGATCTTCGTGGCATGGAATAAACCGTGGGGCTGGTATGAATTATGCATGGGAGTGCATACTGTAAATATGATCGCCAGAGAAGATAGCGCCTTTTACAATTTGAACGAAACGGTTCTTGCTTACTTCATTCTCGGTAAAGTTATTATCCAATGTTGTGATAGTATCTGTAGTACAGCCATGTTTATTCCATTGAATAAGCTATTTCTGTTTTGGAGCGAAGACTCTTATCTGGAAAGACAAAAACTTGTCCGAAATTGAATTATGACAAAATAGACGATAACATTTTATAAGATTGGGATGTAGCATGTGATTTATTTTCTAATCTAGCTTTCTGAAGCACAGCAGATGTGAGATTAAAACGAGAAAACCTTCCTAACGATTCCATTGATTCAGCATTAAGTACTTATATATATATGACCATTTCAATATAGATCCAATTACAAGCGTCTGGTCCGTCATTCATAATTTAGCCGTCGTCCATTAAAGAATATCCGCGTCCATAATTCAAGGACCTATTCCATATAACAGAATTAGCACCAAATTCAAAAAGACAATCATAGTCTACATAAACATAGGCTAGTTTCCTGCAAGAGAGAAGCGGTCAACAGTTTTCAATGATGCCGGTGTGATGGATAACAATGTTCTGGTGATGAGTGTCCATTTTCATATCCTTTTCTATTGCAACCAAGGGCGGACACTTCTCCCCAATGTGGAGAGGAATGTCCTAGCTGGGTGAGAAGATATGGGTCGGACCCTCTTAGCCACCGGGAATTCTTAGCCTCCACACCCCTAGCCCCTGGTTGAGCGGAATTAGACACAAGTTACGAAACATAACGCCATAGATCTTGCACGCTACACTCGCATTTTGCGATCAGCATGCGATATGTATCGCCAAAGGATATATGACCGCAATACGGGAATAACTCCCTTGTGTGAGATGGTGATCAGGCTGAATTTTTTTTTCAATCCAAAACCTGCCAAATCAGATTTTTCTACAAGTTTACATACTGAAATATCAGCCTCGAAAAAATGGCGATGCTTCGTTATAGAAATGGAGATATGATTGATCAAATTGTGCTGCTTGGCTTGATTTGGTATTTTTGAGGCATTTACAGCGAGGATTTTCTCTTATAGCAAAAACATGACACCTCAAACCAGAATAATTTTGTCATACAATATATTAGGAAGTTTGTTTATTGGAAAAAACCACGAATGGTTTTGGTTTGAGGTGTCACATTTTTGCTGCAGGAGAAAATCCTCGCTGTAAATGCCTCAAAAAAACAAATCAGGCCAAGGAGCACATGCAACTAAATCTCAGTTTTTTCGAAGGGGATATTTCAGTATGTAAACTTCAAGAAATATCTTATATGGCAGGTTTTGGAGTGGGGAAAAAAAAGGCTTTATTACCATCACACACAAAGGAGTTTTCCGTATGTAAACGTCACATATTCTTTGAGAAACTGAGTGTAGGCGCTTGGTGGCCGACATCTCCTGAGAGGAATAAAAATGATAATGCTTACGTCCAGCAATTAGCAACAGTCATATAGCCTTACAATTTAACTTAGTTGGTTGACTATCAGTTCAAGAATCGCGAAGGTGACATAATATCACATAAACGTTAGGCATTTGGCGAAATGATTCACCAAATGACTATCGAAAAAAGACCAATTTCCTTAGTTTGTCATTTCAAAAAATGACTCACCACCAGTAATTTGTTCAAATGCTAGAATTTTACAGCAGCTCAACGTTCAATGAGATTAATATCTATCCTAATACATATTTTATAACATCTCACTGACAAACATCGACTTCCCTGGCATATTCGCCTGTAAATTTGACGCGACTGAATCTTCATCTGTAGCAGAAACTGCATGTTGTCTGATTTGACTAAACAATCGGTTTGTTTGAGAGAATATGCATGGTATACCTCAATTTGGTCTAGACTTCTGATAACCAACATTACTTAGTTTCTAAATAATCATCAGTTACCCGATAATCAATTTCACGTCTATCGACTGCGGACGAGAACGAATTTCTATGGGGAATAGTAGATTTCACATTTGTTCTGACACAAGGGCGCCGAGAGGATGAAAACGTTGTCGTTTTGTCGTAAGTTTTGCTAGTGGAAGGAGAACCGCAAAGCGTCGAGAAAACACCATCAGCCTATGGTAAAGCATGTTTGGATGACACACTATTCTATTCAAAGTTTTCTTCATTAGTAAAGGCTTGGCTCTTTTGTGCCAAATACCATTATCTTCCACGGAGGCTCCCACGTTTGCACATCAAGTGGTTCATTACAGAATATACAGACAGCCGTAGGGAATTGTTTCGCTGGCTCTCGATGGAATCCAATCAACTCGTAAGAGTAAATTAAATTCTGGTCTTCATTCTGAACTAGCTTTTCTCAATCTCTCTGGTTTTATTGAATGACACCAGTTTGGTACGTTCCGTCAGCTTTGTCTGTAATTTGTAGCTGTGTCGAACTGAGGTCAAAACGCAAGCTTGGCTTCCCTGGACACGTTAACATCCGAATTAGGAGAGAGATAGAGAGAGAGAGAGAGAGAGGGAGAGAAAGAAGTAAGGTTCAGTGTCGCGTTCAGCAATATTTCAGCTATATAGCGACGATCAAACAAAATTCTAAGTATTCAAGTTAACTCAGTAAACTAATGCATTAAAAACATGAAAATACATTAAAATTGATACACAAACCGATCTCTCTCAATCTAAAATACAATCTTCTTTTACTCGACTAAAAAGATCTTCCAAAGTAGCTGCTCGATAAAAGTTATCTCTTACAATCTTAAAATCTGTACAGTCGATATGAATATGTTTCACTGTGAGATCTTCGTGGCATGGAATACACCTTGGGACCGGCTCTTTTTTTAAGAAACTGCCCGTGAGTTAATCGTGCATGGCCGATTCTACATCGTCTGATCATGGCCTGGTCGAAACGTTTCTGGCTGTTCAGATGAGTATAGCCTTCAGTTTGTTTTGATCTCGTGAAGTTTGTTATTATCCATAGCATCCCACAAAGATTGAAACAGCTTTCTCATTGGACAAAAAAACAATGTGCATCACGGGATATCTTCCAGTTTTAAAGGTTTTGATTGGTCAATTCAAATTGAAGAAAGGAAATGCAATATGTTAATTATTAATGGGTTATTAAGAAAATTTGAATAAATGTTTTGAAGAGGTTTCGTAAAGTTCCATTACAAAACCACCAGTTAGTTTGTGCAGATTTCTGAAATCTGCAAGGAACATCTTCGATCAGTTGAAACCTGTCGTATCAGTATTCGTAGCTATATCAGGTTGATTCAAACCGACACGTTTTCGCGAGCTGTCGCAAAATGAGACATACATAGACATAAGTAAACTCAACCATATTTCCATTCTCTGCAGCAGGGAGTGTTTTCATCACCGGTTCTAACCAACTCTTTCATTTATATCGGACTTCAATCAGCCAGTTCTGAAGATTGAAACTACAAACAGTAAATGATGTTGACAATTGACGATGTTTCTATCAAATACTCAGGACTACTATTGTCTTACTAATTTCGTGATTTTCAAGATGGCAGTTCAGTATGGCAGCCTCGAGATTGCTCTCCAAGTCTTTTTAATTCTTTTGGTGTCTAGTTACCCGAGAGAGGAAATTTTAACCGAAGTTGACTGTCCTGCAATATTTGACCGAGTTGGAGAAGCGGACCCAGTTGGAGAACTTTAACCCATTAAAATTAATGTGAATTCCATGTGGCCGAAAAAAACCCCATCATATTAACGTGTACATGCACATTTCGTTAGATTCTTGGTATGTGTTTTAGAATAGGTTAACCAGAAGACTATTCTGTGAAGTCATGTGACGCAGTCAGTATGTCGGCACCCTTATATGTGTTGTAATTTTTTCCTGTATATGGCGAGATTCTGCTGGTGGATGTTTCGTCCCCGAGGCCCGCCCCCTGTACAGACCTTTTGGTCTTTGATATATGTTGGCATTTGTGGGAAGTTGATGCTGGGTCGACATCGGGCCTTACAGACTTAGTCTTTTGTGTTAAATGCCGTCATTTACATCTGACGACGATACAGCTCACCAATCTCCAATGTACGAGTTGTCACAGCGAAACTTTACTTTATTTCCATACATGAATACATATAGAAACATAAAAATATATATACATATATCAATGATTGTTAAAAAACAATGCCATGTACAAACAAGATTATCACAATTCCCAGGCAAACATGCGCATACAGCTCTAACAATACAGAATAGTTAGTTGGGATAGGCTTAGCCTGTATCCAAGCTATGGGGTCGGCTAAAGTGACAAACAAAAGAATGCTGCCCTAAAGCCCACTGTATTGGGCCTACACTACCTCGAACATAAATTCGGGTCCAACTCCACACATCCCTCTGGTCACAGATTGCCAAGAAGAGTGATGTGTGGAGTCGCACCCCAATCGACGAGAGTGCAATAGTTTAATATTCATGCTCAAGCCTGTGCGGCAGGGGTGCCGGCTAGCTGCGATGTTCTCTGTTGCAACATTTCGTAAATAAACTGTCCAATTTTGGGGGACAGATGGTTAGGTGGGTTGATCAAAAAATAAAAAATTCTTGATCTGTTAAATGTCTGAAGAAATGACAAGTGTTGTCGATTAACTTGTATAATATATCTCGCAGTTTTTTTTACCGCTGGGACAATGACAAAGGAAGTGGTATTCATCTTCCACAGTTTTATTTAATATGCCATCACAACGTCTGCACCATCTTTTGTCCCGATCTATTTTTCTGTATCTCCCTGTTTCTATCTCCAGTCTGTGGGCGCATATTCTGAGTTTTGTTAAAGATTGTCTAAAATTCTGGTTTTTTACATATTGTAGATAGCCAGCAATCGAATAGGATTGTTTCATATATTTATAATGAAGAAGCTTCTCGGATTCTTCTAGTTTGTTAATGTAGTATTCGATATATTTATCTTTTAGTTTATCTTTTACTTTTTTTGATACGTGTTTGGATTTGGAATGGTGAGTTAGGTGTTCGTCATTGTTGATATTGTGTTTTTCTTTTATTAGAGAGACATAGCTATGCCATCCAATTCCATCAGTCTTTAGTGATTTACTGCATGTGATAGCATCTTGAAGAATAGTTCGATCCAAACTATTTTCAAGGTGTATGGATTGTGTGGATATCTGTTATAAGTGGGAATCGCCCAAGTTCTCGTTTACATGCAATGTTCACAGTATTTTTACTTACCTGAAGTTTTAATTTACAAAATTTAGTATGAACTTTTTCAAAAGGTTCGGAGTCTGTGATTGAATAGAACTTGTTAAGATCATTCTTTTGCAGTTTATTAATTAGTTCTGTACCCCAGATTTCAGAGTTATACAAAAGAATTGGTTTAATTAGTGCATCACATAGTTTGTTGTATAAATCGGGTGATAGGTTGAGGCCGGAGAATGTCCTATGTAATTTATATAGGACTTTTAATGCCTTTTTTCCCCGATCGGTTTTGGCCTGTGAAAAGTTTTCATTTGCATTGAGGGTACACCCTAAGTATGTATAGTTTTCTGTAAAGAGGTATTTCTGTAGAGTCAAAATAAAATGTTGTATTTATTTTTGTTTTCCTTTTTTGTATTACCATACAGTTTGATTTACTGGGGTTGACCGTCAAATGCCATTTATTACAATAATCATGTAAAATGTTTAGGCAGTTTTGGAGACCCTCAGGAGTTTCTGAGATTATCATCAGATCATCTGCCCATAAAAGATGTGACAGTTCTTCATTTTCTAATGTTATCGGTGTGCATATATCTGGAGGGAATGCCATATCATCTACAAAGATATTGAACATAGTTGGACTGAGGCTATCCCCTTGTTTTACGCCATTATCTGATGTGAAGGAGTCTGTGAGGTCATTATTTATCTGCAAGGCTATGTTACTTGGATTGTACATGGATTTAGTTATGTTATAAAATTTTCCACCAATACCAAGTCTGAGTATTTTAAGGAGGAGACCATCTCTCCAAACCGAGTCGAAAGCCTTTTGAAAATCAATAAAACCTATGTAAAGTTTCTTTTTCAATTTGTAAAGATATTTATTTATTATGGTTTTAAGAATGAAATGGTTGTCTGCCGTACGTCTACTTTTCCTAAATCCAGATTGGTTATCCGAGAGAAGATTATTGTCATCAATATATTTGTTAAGCCTGTTGTTAAGTATACTATAAAACAATTTGCCTAGGCAATTAGAAATTGTACTGCCTCTATGGTTCTGTGGTTCTAATTTATCTCCCTTCTGATGTAATGGTTTCATATATCCTTCAGTCCAAGAATCCGGGATTATCCCACTGTTGTATACATTGTTAAAAAGTTTTGCAAGGGGAGATAATATAATGCCTTGGGCGTATTTTAACATTTCGTTAGATATGCAATCAAGACCACAGGATTTCCCTGTTTTAAGGGTTTTCAGTGCATGTGCGATTTCTTTAGTTTTTATATGGCAATCCAGGATGGAATTGGATTGTTGATCATTTTCTCTAATTTTAAGTTCATTAAGTAGATCGTGTGATCCTTTATCTGTGTATGTTGATGGTTGTGAATTTAATTCTTGGAAATGACTAAAAAGTTTTTCAGGAAATTCTGGTGGTAGATCTAGTTCTTCCTTATTTCTTTCGATTAAATTGTTAATTATTTTCCAGTATTCTTTAGGGTTATCACCCTGTAACGTTTCAAGTTTGTCATAAATTTCATCTTTCACCACCTTTTCATGCTGTTTCCTTTTCCTTTTTATTTTTTGCTTTGTCGACATGAGCTTTGTTCTTATATCACGACTATGTGGAAATTCAGCCAGCTGTTTCGCTAATCTTTAAATTGTTTTTGAAGATATTTAATATCTTCACAATTTTTCCTAGTGATTTTTCTATTGTTTTTCCTAAACTTATTCATTTTGGGTATTGGGGAAGAAATGTTACTGGCTGCAGACACTAGTATACCATTGAATGATTCTACTATGTTGTTAATACTTTCTTTGGTTGCAGTTATGTCACATGACATGAAGCGTTGTATATTATTTTGCGATTCAACAGACAGTAATTCCTCTCTATATAACATACTATTACCTTCTGTTATCTTGCAGGAAACTGGTCTGGGGTGCAAGTTAATATTGTTTATGTGGTTCAGAATATTACTTTTATTGCATTTGAATGAAGTTGACATTGGACAATGAACTGATTGTTGAGTAATTTCCTTAACATTTAGACTAACCACCTTATGGATTGCACTTTCATGAGCAAGGACATAATCAACAGCACTACATCCTTGATTTGTGAAACAAGTGAGTTTTCCCAGATAATCTCCTGGAGTTCGACCATTTAGTATACGTATTCCTGATGAGATACATAATTCAATTATTGCCTTGCCATGGTGCTTAAAATGATTACAGTTATCCTGAGAATTTCTTTGACGGTTGATAGAAACAGCTCACCAATTACCAGTATACGAGTTGTCAGAGCATTTCCATCATAGCTCTCTAGATTTGTATCTAATACCGCTTATGCCGGTGCTAGGGTCCGTGTGGTCATATCATCCAAGTTGCCACATGAACAGGTACAATAAAAGCGTACCTGAGATACAACTTATCACGAATCGTTAGATTCTTGGTATGTGCTTTAGATTAGGTTAACCAGAAGACTATTCTGTGAAGTCATGTGACGCAGTCAGTATGTCGGCACCTCTTCCCACTTCCCTTATATGTGTTGTAATTTGATATCGAAAATATATGTTCGATCGGTCCTTAGTGATGGCTAATAATTTGCGGGTCCTCTGGATTTACATTTCCAGGTCCTCTGGATTTCCATTATAAACATTTGTCAAACAAGCTTTCCGTAGTTTTTTTATCTTTTTGGGGTTCTTCCAGTTCTGATTGTCATAAGGAGGTTACAGTGAGTATAACTTCAGTAAAGGCAAACGGCTCGCACTGTGTCACACTCCGTAACAATTATGCTGCTACACACTCTGATCCCATCGCATGGTACCGAAAACAGAAATGTGACGACCGTAACAATTATGCTGCTACACCCTCTGATCCCATCGCATGGTACCGAGAACAGAAATGTGACGACCGTAACAATTATGCTGCTACATCCTCTGATCCCATCGCATGGTACCGGGGACAGAAATGTGACGACCGTAACAATTATGCTGCTACACCCTCTGATCCCATCTTATGGTACCGGGGACAGAAATGTGACGACCGTAACAATTATGCTGCTACACCCTCTGATCCCATCGCATGGTACCGAGAACAGAAATGTGACGACCGTAACAATTATGCTGCTACATCCTCTGATCCCATCGCATGGTACCGGGGACAGAAATGTGACGACCGTAACAATTATGCTGCTACACCCTCTGATCCCATCTCATGGTACCGGGGACAGAAATGTGACGACCGTAACAATTATGCTGCTACATCCGCTGATCCCATCGCATGGTACCGGGGACAGAAATGTGACGACCGTAACAATTGTGCTGCTACACCCTCTGATCCCATCTCATGGTACTGGGGACAGAAATGTGACGACCGTAACAATTGTGCTGCTACACCCTCTGATCCCATCTCATGGTACCGGGGACAGAAATGTGACAACCGTAACAATTGTGCTGCTACACCCTCTGATCCCATCTCATGGTACCGGGGACAGAAATGTGACGACCGTAACAATTATGCTGCTACACCCTCTGATCCCATCTCATGGTACCGGGGACAGAAATGTGACGGCCGTAACAATTAAGCTGCTACACCCTCTGATCCAATCTCATGGTACCGGGGACAGAAGTGTGACGACCATATTATCGTGAGAAAGCGATGACAATACATATCTCTGGAACAAGACGGCTCCTCGCTTGGAAGATGTTGGCAGTCTGGTCATGTGCATTATTACGTGGCAGGTCTCCGGAAAATACGAGTTCAAAATATTGATATGGGAAGTGTCTAAGTATGATTATTTCAATGTGAGAGTACCACCCCAAGTCGAACCTCTTATGCCAAACAACATGGGAAATGGTGTTGTAGAAGGTAGACGTCTTATCTCGACCAAACGAAACAGTGTGTTACGCTTATAGGTTCGATGTCTTCTCCACTAACTATTGAAACTGGGGTTCCTCAAGGCTTCAGAGGAGGAGTCTGGGAGGGAGAGAGAGAATTAATGTTTAAAGTCGTGTTCAACAATATTTCCGCTATATAGCGAAGAACAACTAAATTCTAAGCATTCCTACAAAAACAAGTTAGTAACTCGGCAATCCAGAAGTAACCACAATACACCAAAAACATGTAGATACATTAAAATTTATACAACAAACCAATTTCTCTCAAATAACCTAAGATACAGTCTTCTTTCACCCGACTAAATGATCTTCTAAAGCTGATTCTTCATAGTAGTTGCTAGATAAAAAGATTTTTTTGCAATCTTAAATTCTACACAGTCGATCAAAATATGCTTTACTGTGAGATCTTCGTGGCATGGAATACTCCTTGGAGCTGGTTCCTTTTTTAGTAAATGTTCGTGAGGTAATCGGGTATGGCCAATTCTACATCGCCTGATCATGGCTTACCGAAACGTTTCTGGATGCTCAGATGGGTATATCCTACAGTTTCTTGAAACCCATGAAGTTTGTTATTATCCACAGCATCACATAAAGATTGAAACAGCTTTCTCACATACGAAATGTTTCGTCAACACGAGAAAACGTTTTGACAATCTGGTGAGTTTCACATGTTGTGGACCGTATCACAATGTTGCATGTACATGAACAGACTCAGCTGCGATTTAAATAAAGAAAATTTTCATAGATAACAGAGTGAATACCCATGCGGATACTTGCAATCTGATGAAAATAAATCCATATTGGGTATGGTTACGTTTGCCGCGTCAAGTCAGATGGAAACGACTCGCAGATATTACAAATCTTGGTGAGGCTTGCGGACTTGCATTTACCCGTTTCGCATGTATACAGACAAACTGAGAGAAAATGTCTTCAGATTCTTGACAGGGGATAACATTATAATCGGCCCGGTTTCCATTTTTCTACTTCAAATATTCTTGCTTTAGCGATCACGCTCCTTCCTTCAACCTCCCCCAATATTATTCTACCGCCTTACACAACAGGAGGCGTTGTCCCTCAACCTACTTGCACCCGTGTGGGTAGCAGAAGAGAGAGAGAATTAAATTTAATGTCGCGATCCGCAATTTTTAAACAGGGAAGTTTCCCTGTTTCTTGCGATGCTAGATCAACTGGCTTATGGGTAATTTCAGATGTATCATCTATCCGAGCGGTATGGTTTTCATTACAACACCCTTGCGCAAATGAGAGAATGGCTAAAACTTCCGCGTCACTCCGTTTATTGGACGCGATATGAAGTAGTTCGACCTAGTTTCGAATAATTTCTCTGAATTATTCTCACGAAGAGCTGTTTCTAGGTGCAGATATTGAAGAATATGTCGGTTTCGTTTCCTGGACAACATTTCTGCTGATATCTTGTGAGATTTTCTTTGAAAGATTGAGTTTTGTCTGTAAACTGGTCAGTATGGCACAAGTCGTAGTCACGGAATATGCCGACTTCATCTTCGGCTCTGATAGCCAATGAAATAAACCGAATTGACGAAATGACGTCATGTTTTAAGATTGGCTGAACCGCACGGTCAAAATTATAGTGCAGTCCCGGAAAGAGAGTTTGAGAGAGGAGAGAGAAGGAGGCAGTTCAATTTTCAGTCCATGAGTCTGGAGAGTTTTGACACTGTGACCCGCAAGTGCGAGCGTGGCATTTATATAAAACGTGTTATACCCGTCACTTGATGGATTACTTTTTTTCCGGCCCACACTTGTTAATCTTGTCAAGTAAATAAATGTTGCAAGTTTTCGCGCCACTGCATGATTGGAGCACATGGCCTGCTGAAAGCCGCTATTTTGTGCGCTATTAGTTTGAAAATATTTCTTGCAAGGAAAACTTGATTTATTTCATCAAGCGAAAGCATCCTTTTAGCTGCAATTTTCAAATTGACTGTTCTTATCGTCCAGCATCATTTGTCATCTAGCAAACATAATCTTCTGACCATATCCGTATCATGACCAGGTCAGGGTAAAGGACTAACTGGGATAAAATATCTCACATTGGATAATATTTTTATACTTCCATGATTGCAAGCTGACATATTTTGCTTGTTATCCTGTTCGTATAAAGACATACATCAGTTGTGAGTGATGGGAAATATACTACAAACAACAACACGATAAAATAATGCACGTAATTGTAATGACACAGAATAATTTTGGCGAGGGAAAGTCAGCAAAATTATACAATCGGATTGGCAGTTTGTGAAGTAGATTCTATCCTGTTTTTGTAGTTTAGATACCGAAATTCGCCATTGACGTTTAGTATGAAATTAGGATGTATTTCAATATCCGAACTTGGATTTAATATCCCAAGTGGGATATATATCCCTGTTAGTCCTTTGCTCTGACCCGATGACAGCTTGTTTAAGTTGACAAAATAATTTTCCGTTTGGGCCGAGCAGTGAAGGTAAAATTAATTTTTGATGTTGATAATGGCTTTCTGTGTCTATAATTTGAATTTATTTAGCAACGTTAGGGTATTTTTGCTGTGTTCAATTGGTGAATACTTATAGTATTTTCTCGTTGTCGATTGCCACACAAATAAATGAATATGAATCAGATTCAGGGACTTTATTCTTGTACATGTCTATAATACAATATTGTTGAACTTTGACTGCAGTGTGTATGAATACATACGTGTAAAACATAAATGAATGCCGCTATGCATTCTGGGCTACTATGATTATCACGATTCGAACACCTATTGCAGGTTTACTGCCAATCTCTAGTTTAGAAAATATACAATTTTTAATTTTCGGTGTTGTATTCTTTATCGGGGAACGGTAAATTCAGTGGATCGTCAAACAATTGTGAAAGCAGTTGAACACCTCGACAAACTTGTTTCCATCTTCCACTGGTACCACATATGCAACTCTCATCTGCCTACACTTTCTTTACAGTATTGATGAAGTCTCTTCAATAATTAGAGCTACGCTTCCCAAATTCATATCACGTATGCAACGAAAGACACCTCAGAAACATATTGAACAGGACCAATTCCTTCCCTGTTTTTAGCAGCCTTGGATGCTTTCATTCAGCTATATGGTGACAAACACCATAAATACATATTACATACTCAAACAATACATATTAAACATACAATCATAAACAACATTTAAGTTATATAGCGACGAACAACATAAATTTCAATCAAAAGATCACATACCTATCAACGAAACGCAAACCTCATAATAAACCTACTCGAACAGTACAAATGAAATACACAATCATCCTCTACAATAGACCTATTGATATATTTCCTCATCTAACAAATTAATCATCCAGAAAACCGACCGCTTTGTCAAACGATCTTCTCATACTGACCAAACAGATTTCCCTCGATAGAGAGTTCAAGGGTAGTGAGTATGATTTAAAAAAAAAACACGCATCCTAGATTGCGACGATATTGTTACACTCCGTATCTTTGGTGCTAGTTTTAGTCCCCACAGACGCAAAATACTTCGAACCCAGCGTCAATCCGACGCCAATTCAATAGGATCTTCAGCAACATATCAAGTTTAAATAGCGAACATCAATATGATAAACTACAAAGTCACGGAGTGTCAGCTCTCGCTTCTTTTGTCGTTCCAGACATAGAGCATAAAGTTATAAAGTTTAGTAGGTGGGAGGTCCATAATGCTCCCCACTCAGGCCTGGTATGGTTAACGTCGCGTTCAGCAATATTTTATCTGTATAGCAATGAACATAATATAAGAGATACACACACCAAACGTCGCCTTCGTCAAAAACATGGTGTGCCATATATATGTGTGTGTGAGAGAGAGACTACATTTTAATCGTATTGCCAGTGTTGTTTGTCGCTCTAGTTATGCTACCTTACATAATTGAAGTGTTATTTCTCACTGTTTGAGGAATAGCGATTTGTTTCAGAGAATGTACCGCTTCAGTAATTATGTTCAAGTTCTCGAACGCATACCGCCCACCGATGGGTATAGATGAATGAATTCCAGCGCTACAGATTCTGACGATAGCATTCTGTTCACATACCAACCAGATATACTCCGTTTCTTTTACGACTGAATGACCGTTTCCCTAAAACGTTAAACTTTGTTTTGTTTTTATCCAGGCTTGATTCTGATTCAGACTTTCATTTGTGCTAATCAACAATAATAATCGAGGAAACTCCAGGGAGAAAGAGAGAATTAATGTTTATTATTTCAGCTATATAACGAAGATCAAACAAAATTCTAAATATTCAAGTTAATAACTCAATAAACTAATGCATTAAAAACTTGTAAACACATTAAAATTTATACAAGCCGATCTCTCTCAAATAATCTAAAATACAATCTTCTTTTACTCGACTAAAAAGATCTTCCAAAGTAGATAAAAGTTATCTCTTACAATCTTAAAATCTATACAGTCGATAAGAATATGTTTCACCCCGAGATCCTCGTGGCATGGAATCCACCTTGGAACTGGCTCTTTTTTTCAGCAAATGCTCGTGAGTGAATCGTGTATGGCCGATTCTACATCGTCTAATCATGGCCTGATCGAAACGTTTCTGGCTGTTCAGATGAACTCGTGAAGTTCGTTATTATCCATAGCATCCTACAAAGCCTATAGCGAAGCGCATTTGCATGACCCCTTCTAAGAAATGGTATAGATTTTCTCATCAGCAGAACTTTTTTAACTAATTCTTTCACTCCTTTGTATCAAGTTGTTTTCCTCGACAGATGATCCTAGAATTTTTTTATTTTTCATCAAATCAAGTGGTCTACCACACACGTCCATGCCACCTAGATGAATTGTCTCGTTCTCTGTCGGGAAAATCCAATTATCTAAACAAATTGAATTAAATTTCTTTCTCTGTCCTTAACAGTTGGGCGTATATAACCGTATCGATCACTGATAAAACTGCATGAAGTGTCTTGGATCATTCGACATGCTATGTTATCCCTATTACCAGTGCGGTACAACTCCAAAACGGGGAACGTTCCCAAATTGGAAAATATATTCCCTGAACAGGAAAACTTTGGCAAATATGGCTGTTCATTCATGAATTGCAAACACAAATATTAAATAAGCAAGTTTAGTAATACAGAATAATTATTTTTTTCTCATTATGGTTTCAATTGTTCAAATAATGCTATTATGAAATTTGGATCCTAATTTTCTGTCACTGCACTTCTCTGCACATTGACCATCCACACAAAGAGAGCTCACTTTAACCCTGCTATCACATCATCAGTTTCTTGATGGTTAGCCATTGTTAGCCCGAGATATTCCAGTCTGAATATGATGGTTTCCTGAAATGGAAACATTGGTCAGCCCTACTGTGGGCTAACGATCAATTGAAACCATAATGTGAAAAAATAATTAATCTGTATAATGAAACAGTACTAAACTTGCTTATTTAAAGGACATTTGATTACAATATTTGTGTTTGTAATTTATGAATGAACAACCATATTTGCCAAAGATTTCCTGTTCAGGAAAGATGTTTCCCAATTTGGGAATGTTCCCTGTTTTGGAAAGCTTTCCTGTTCAGGAAATATATTTCCCAATTTGGGAACGTTCCCCATTTTGGAGTTGTACCGCACAGATTACTTTATTATCATCAGGTTGCAGGTGTTCGCTCATCAATAATAACAGCAAACTATTTGCCTTATAACGCTCGCATCATATTAAAAAGAAGAACATACATCATCAGATACAAAACTTTACTCTGGCTATGGTACGTGTCTACGTCCTTTCATTCCATTCGGATTACGATTTCTTTCGTTTTCTAGACGAAAGGAAAAAAACATTTATGGTATTATCAACGTTACAAGCATGTGAGATCGGTTTTGCATGTGCTGTTCAACTGAAACACTGAATAACTAGATACAATTATCGCAGACATGCTGATATTTTTCTTCGATATGTTACTGAAGCTTCCTTTGCCGCTGGATGAAAATTCACTTAGCTGCAGCTGACTACGCTGTTTTATGGGCTTTATTGGGTACCATTGACCAACCATAAATTACTACTTCATGATTGTTGAAAATAATCGAACTATTCATGGCATTATGGCAAATTTGTTCTCAAATGTTAACAGTTTTAAGAAACAAATCTTCTGATTATTGAACTACAAATTCCGGCATCCTATGGAATGCCATATCTCAACAACTCCCTATATCAAAATCGCATCTGTATGTAGGATGTAGAAATCCAAATCGTTCATAACAAATTTAAATGTCCATCGAAGGGAAAACCAAAACCGATGAAAATCAAGACATTACCGCAATGTTTGCATGAAGAGCACTGAAAGTTAATTCCTACTACAGATTCAGCAGTCGCTAGGTTAGTTTCCGTCAAGCTTCATCTCTGTAGTTAGGCAAAATGTTAGTAGTCGTTAATAAACAATTTCTGCTCAGAAGCTTTAAGCAACTTGATATGTCTAATAAGCAGGGAGAGAGAATTAAGGTTTAACAATAACAGGTTCAGCAATATTTCAGCTACATAGCGACGATCAAAGAAAATTTTATGTATTCAAGTTAATAACTTTGTATGTTTTAATGTGTTGGATTACTCACATTAAAACTTATGCAGCAAACCGATTTCTCTCAAATAACCGAAGACAGTCCTCCCTCACCCGACCAAACAGATCTTCTAAAGTAGTTGCTCGATAAAAAGAATCTCTTACAACCCTAAAATCTATACAGTCGATAAGAATATGTTTCACTGCGAGATCTTCGTGGCGTGGAATATCCCTTGGGACTCTTTTTTTTTTAGTAAATGTTCGCGAGTTAATTGTGTATGGCCGATTCGAAACGTTTCTGGCGGTTCAGATGAGTATAGCCTACAGTTTTTTTGAATTCATCGAATGACCAACGAACACAAGTGTATTGATGCCGTCAGTAATTGTTCTGTTCATGTACGGGTAAGACCATGCTAGGTAAAGGAATACGGAAACAGCATTATCACCACTTTGAACGATCATACCGTCGCGCCATCCGCACCGATACTACATAAACCTTTTGTCATCACCACCGACTATGTTGTGCTCAAAATATTCTTTTATCGAGATTACTGGACGAAAGCGTCGCCGAGGTTTCTCGATTCTACAGATAAAATCAATACACACAGAGGAATTATCTCGATTGTTCCAAGAGGGAGTTGGCGAGAAAAATTAGGTTTCCGTCTCCATTCTTTGTCTGTCTGTCATGGACGTTGTGCGCATGAAATGAACAGGAGTTTGGTGTATCCCGTAAATCTTGTTTTCTTTTGCAACCTGATCGAGAGAAGGCCACATCGTGCAATGAATACAAATTATATTAACCGCCGATAGACACTATCAAAATTCCAGCTACCATGATCTTGTCACTCGCTCTATTCATATCACGATTAATGGAATTATTAGGCTACAGAAAATCGATAATTAAAAATCAATTAAAAGAGTGAATTCCTTGAACAGCGCCTGATAGAATTACGCCTACACACTTTTACGGATTCTATACGGATATTTTGAGAAAGGTGGATCTATTCGAAGGAATTACCTTTGTGTGAAGCAACTTTCGTGACAATGTCGTCCTGTTATCTGCCGTCAATCGCAATGTCGTCTGATTATCTTCCGTCAATTGCATTGTCGTCCAGTTATCTGTCGTCAATGCAGGTAAAACAGTATCAGGATTTTTCATAGGCTGTTTTGATCGAAAATGTACAATTTCTCTTAATCTCTTAAAGAAAATTGTTCTGCTAATGTATGTTATACTGTAGTTTCAGCAAAAAAAACTTCCTTAAACAGTTTCTGTTATAGATATAATGGAACTGTTACATCGCAGTGGGCCGTGCACAAGCTATCCAAAGAGGTATTGGAACGTCTGTGGATAAGAGTAAATATTCACTTCCTGGTAAACTCCATGACAGAAAATATTCTCATAATCGTGCTTTACCGATTTGACCCAGTTTTCAATGTTTTACCTCGCGTTCCCCCGGTATTGTATATATTTCGGGGGCTGTTCAAACAGTTGCTATACGTCTCTTTCAACCAGAGATAACTGTCAGATTTTCTGAATAATTGCCATTTGACAGTTCCATTTTCATTCTCATGCGCAGGACTGCTAGCAGATGGTGCTATATTGTTCGGTTGTAAAATGCTTCAAAATAACAGAATATATACGAGACGAAAACTGGTATTTCGCCTTTTGTCCTTGGAACTGGAAATTGTCCAATATTGGAGAATGTACAGCTCAATCCCAATTTAGCGGTTCATTTGCGCTCAATTATCTGAGAACCACTGAGAAATTTACCATGAATTGCATGATGATATTAACATTTACTCGATTTCTCCTAGTTCTCAAAGCTGAATAATCATATTCGATGGCCAATTACGGTCACGTAAAGAGACATTATCTTCATTAAACATCAGCCACGTTGTTCCACAATGTTGCGCGTACAGCCGAATACAATGCGAGTGGCTAAAAAAATGATTTTGATACATTTATGTATATTTTGGACTGTGCTAAATTTCAGTCATTTTATTTATTGGGGTCACATACTGGATTCCCCTTGTCATCTTTACTCTTTGGAGCTGGTCTACAGTACCGTCTAAGATGATGAGCGTACTGAAATTGCCAGAGGGAGAGAGAGCGAATTAAGGTTTAACGTCGCATTCAGCTATATAGCGTCGATGAAACAAAATTCTAAGTATTCAAGTTAATAACTTAGTAATCCAACACATTAAAACATACACACATTAAAACTTATGCAACAAACCGATTTCTCTCAAATAATCTAAGACACTGTCCTCCTTCACATGACCAAAACACCTTCTAAAGTAGTTGCTCGATAAAACAATCTCGTACAATCATAAAATCTTTACAGTCGATAATGGAATGTGACTTTTCCATTATTAGCCCTCACTGTAGGTATAACTAATTATTACATCGTGGGTGCAGAAAGTTACCTTAGGATATAAGAATGATCCAGCTTGCGATTGAATAATAAGTGGAGACCTGGTAGTTGTGAGATCGGCATGTGATAAATTGATATTTGATAATTGAAATTGACATATCTCGAGTCGTTATTTTCAACGTCTCTTTCAGTCCTCTTTTTCTGATGGCATTCTGTGTAGAATTTTAAAGAAAGCCATGCCCATACGCATTTGATTTTTATCCTAAAGCTGGTCAACGATATGGTTCCATTCCATGCAGACGACGACAAATACGAGTACCCGAGATTTTATTATGGTATGGATGTACTACTGGTAGGTATCCAGCAAATTTGCTTCTCGTGATATGGGTAATTAACCCGGCTGGAGGTATGGGGAATATTTACTTCATGAAAACGATGTTTTACAAGAAACTAAAAGAAGCTTTACCATCCTTACCAAATGTATATTTACCACTGGGGGAGTAGTTTGTATATTTTCGAAGCATCTTTCATAGCAGAGAGAGAGAGAGAATTAAAGTTTAAAGTCGCGTTCAGCAATATTTCAGCTAAATAGCTACGATCAAACAAAATTCTAAGTTTTCCATCAAAAACAAGTTAATAACCCAGCAATCCAGACGTAATCAACACAACACACCACACCAAAACAAGAACATACATTAAAATTTATACAACAAACCGATTTCTCTCAAATAACCTAAAATACAGTCTTTTTTTACCCAACTAAAAGATCTTCTAAAGTAGCTGCTTGATAAAAAGAATCTCTTACAATCTCAAAATCTATACAGTCGATCAGTCGATGTTTCACTGAGAGATCTTCGTGGGATGGAATACACCTTGGAGCTGGTTCCTCTTTTTAGAAAATGTTCGTGAGCTAATCGGGTATGGTCGATTCTACATCGCCTGATCATGGCTTGATTGAAACGTGTCTGCCTACTCAGATGAATATATCCTACTGTTTTTTGAAACTCATGAATTTTGTTATTATCCAAAGTATCCCATAAAGATTGAAACAGCTTTCTCACATAAGCACAGATAGAGGGTCTCAAAAGATGTCCTATTATCTCAGTGCTGAAAAGGTTGTGAAATGCGAAAAGAATAGTGCTCTCACGAAATCATTGATCCCGAAATCACGAAATATGATCCCCACAGTCCCGCATATGCTGTTAAAAGTCGATGATCAGATAGTTCAGTTATCAAAGTACCTTCAGACATGATTCCATTATGGTGGCCTCCTTTTGCAGCACATTGTAGGCTACATAACCAGTCGTAAGTTTAGCATCGTCAAAGTTACTGGAATTAACGGTGGAAAATCATCGATACTCTAGTGGATAACATGGCTTGATGCTTAGCTGCGCTGCACTTCAAGCGGTCAGATACATTGTTCGTTTTGTCTTCATCTCAGACTACTCACCCAGAATGAATGAGGATGCTCAGACACAATAGCTCCTTTCAAATTTAGAATACCGGATCCATAGTTAGCTTAGAAGCACAAAGTAGTTTCACTGAGGTAATGAGGACCCTGTATATGGCAACAGGAAAGAAAAAAATCGATCACTTCTGATTGGTTCATTGTCCAAGGAGAACCTAATCACGCGCTTGATCTGATCCCTATTTATAATTACTGACCGGTCTCTAACTCCGGGTTCAGTTTCTATTACAAGTCATCGAGATTTTCGGATGGCTACATTAGCGACTAAACGAAACCTGATTATAACGATTATTCATCAGACGATTGGCCCTGATCAATGACCATTAACTTGTCTCCTGCTCTCGAGCCAATGGTGTGTCTATTACCGCCAATAGGCACATGTAGTGGTCTGTCTTCATTTTGTATTATCAGGCTTCCCGAGTAAACCGGCGGATTTCGCATTTCCACAAACGAGTTCTTAATTGGTATACGACAATCAGTATTCAGCCGCCGTCCACAAAAGAAATGTCCATGGATAGACCTTTAGGCCTTCAAGCGATTAAAAGTGGAATTTCAACTTATCCAACGATCTTAAATATTCTACAAGTCTATGACTAGATATTGTGTTTTGTTGGTTGCCTAGTCACATTGGCATCAAAGATAATACTGAGGTTGATAGCCCTAGATAATGAGGTGGATCCTGTTTTTATGACGCAGCTGTTTGCACAGACAGCCAATGTTTAGCTTTCCTCTTGACGTATTATTCACACGATGGCGATAGACTAATTGCTGCCATCGTATGGCTAATACGACAAGAGGAAAGCCAAACATGCGGAAGTTCACTCTTACTCAAATGTAATTACACTTGTAACGATTCTCTTTTATTCATTGTATCAGCTGAAAACCATCAATTGAGCAAGCTCAATGGGAAACAGCAAACTGACATCTATGATGAAGGAGAGAGAGAGAATTAAGGTTTAATGTCGCTTTCAGCAATATTTCAGCTATATAGCGACGATCTTCAAAATTATAAATACTCAAGCCAATAACTCGGTAATCTAACATTAAAACATACACATTATGTTTTTAGAACCAATTCTTTTAATTTGTGCTATCTTTCCTTGTTAAGACTCTTGATTAATTGTTTTCGTCTTTAGATAATTAATGCAAGGCCTATTTAGCTGAAATATTGCTGAACGCGACGATAATATTAACTCTCACCCCACCTTGTTTGTCGCATTGTCATTATAGAAAATGTTATAGAATCGACAATGTTTACGATTGATAATTGCAATGGTCTAGCTGACGGCTAGAAACCTGTTAGTGGGCCTAATATCCATACCAAATGCAGACGTAAATGCTCATACAATTTTCCCCCATTTAAGCTATCATATATGAACGATTTGTCGGATTTTATGACCACATCTATACATGAATAAATTCTCCAAGGACGAAGAGCGTGTGTGGATGTATTTCTATCGGACTCTCCCATAGAGACGTTGTCAGTTTCCTTCGAACTGTCTCATTTATCTTCCCCTTGAAATCTTCTCATAAATCATTCATATCGCCAAAGATGGCCATGGGTTAATTCACGGAGTGACAAGACAAAGTTAACCCAGTGAACAGCCATTTTCGTTCGTCGGTGTATATATAATTAGGTTAAAGGCAGCAGATGAGAGAGTATATTACCATTATACCACAATCGTGTGATGCAGACCCTCTAATCGATAACCAATTAGACAAGGATTCCCAGAAATACATAATCAACTGAATATATGTATGAAAAGATGGTAATTGTCTGGACAACTTTAAACTGTTCGACTCCAGTATGTCGCTATGGATGTGATAAGCTCACCACCAAATAGGCATAGAATGAAAAAAATATCCATTCGGAGACGAGGTTCGACCTATCCCCTGAACTTTGCGATCTATGCGTGAAGTAATTGAGTTGATAACATAGGAATTGATCATATCTTGTACATCAGAACTCCCAACTTCGAGGGGTTATCCTGAGATTGCAAGTCCGGTCTGTCCGTTTGTCTTGTCTGTTCTGTAATGGACAGAATTCCAGCGAAAGATAAAATTATAGATTGAAATATTGTTCGTTTTTAGTCGTATTTAAAAGGTTTCCCCAAATTACCAGATAATAGACTTTCCCTAATTCCAGTTGCCACTAGAGCGACACTTGGGTTATTTCCTTAGTCTTAACTGTCCTTGGCGATTTGGGGTGTACCGCAGTCTGGGGAGGGGGCGGAAAGAAATGATGACGAAACGATTTTTATTTGTGTTTTCTTCGCAAAAACTGGCTGACAATTTAGTAAATATTAATCTGATTTGGAATAAAATAGATTACCTATTTTTCCTTGCAGAAAAGTATGAATTATGAAGAAATATGATGAAAATGTCACTTCTCCGGTACCCCACATTGCCGCCCTTTTGAATTCACCCATGATTCGCGGCTTGGGGGGTCATGCAAATAGGCTCAAAATGACCCCAATATAATAAGCTTAAAAGTCACGGAGTGTCAGCTCTTTGTCGTTCCGGAGATAGGAGGAAAAAACAACAGGGGGAGTGCCCCCCCGCCCCCGACCAGGCAAGGTAGGGTTAAATGCCATGTAACGAGTAGGATGACTATAGCATGCTTGCCCATATCCATTGTTATTTGTCAACATATGAGCTTTACCAAACAAAGACAACATACAATTTCTTATAGTCAACCTTCCGACTTGTCAGCATCAGAGAATCTTCTTTACATCAAACGCAACATTAAAATGGTGGTAAAAAATGATGCCGGGGTACTGAGAAGAAGTCATATGACTTCATAGACAAATATACCGGCTGCATATTTCTAGAAAAAAACATAACAAGAACCAAAAGTCATCCCTATGATGATTTGTATCCCAGCTACGCTTTTTTTGCAGCTGTTCATCTGGACATCTTGAATGACATGACCACACAGCCTCCAGCACCGGCTTAAGCGGTTTTAGGTACAAACAGTGCAACTGTTCTGGCGACTTCCACTAGGAAAACGAGGAGCACCTGTACTGATTCTAACAGACACACCGAACGTCATAGATTTCAAAAGGAACTCCGAACCTGGACAGACTGTCGACCTTGGCTATGCTGCCGAAAGTTGCATCTTTGACAACACAGTGATGAGCGAGCAAAGAAAAACAAGTACCAGCATTTCGGCTATATGTTAAACTTGAATCGTTCTTTCTCGAACGAAACGAGAGAGAGAGAGAGGGAGAGAAAATTAAGGTTTAACAATATTCAGCAGTATTTTAGCTATATAGCGAAAATATGCGACAAGATTACATGGTTTTTCTTTGTCAGTCTTGAAACAAAGGCACGAACATCACTGTTGGTGCTGTATGATGCATAAGTCAAACCATCTTGTGAAAATGTTGCGCTAAAGGAGGCCCATCAAACAGTAATACAAAACGACCAAACAAATTGCTTTACCAACTGCCTATTTAGCGATGCTATGAATACAATCGCTCCCGACAGTTCCAAGGCGTTTTCCATGCCACGAAGATCTCACAGTGAAACATATTCTTATCGACTGTATAGATCTTAATATTGTAAGAGATTATTTTTATCGAGCAGCTACTTTAGAAGATATTTTTAGTCGGGTGAAAGAAGACTGTATTTTAGATTATTTCAGAGAGATTGGTTTGTTGTACAAATTTTAATGTTTGTACCTGTTTTAACACATTAGCTTACCGAGTTGTTGAATTGAATACTCAGAATTTTGCTTGATCGTCGCTGTATAGCTGAAATATTGCTGAACGCGACGTTAAACCTTAAGTCTCTCTTTCTCTCGCTCCCGACAAAGGGGTGATTCAATGGCTATCAAGGTGCGCGATTAAGGCAAGGAGAGAGAGAGAGAGAATTAAGGTTTAACGTCGCATTCAGCAATATTTCAGCTATATAGCGACGATCAAACAAAATTCTAAGTATTCAATTCAACAACTCGGTAAGCTAATGTGTTAAAACAGGTACAAACATTAAAATTTGTACAACAAACCAATCTCTCTCAAATAATCTAAAATACAATCCTCTTTTATTCGGCTAAAAAGATCTTCCAGCGTAGTTGCTCGATAAAAAGTATATCTTACAATCTTAAAATCTATGCAGTTTATGAGAATATGTTTCACCGTGAGATCTTCATGGCATGGAATACACCTTGGGGCCGGCTCCTGTTTTAATAAATATTCGTGAGTTAATCGTGTATGGCCGATCCTACATCGTCTAATCATGGCCTGGTCGAAACGTTTATGACTGTTCAGATGAGTATAACCAACCGTGTTTTTTTTTTAACTCGTGAAGTTTGTTATTATCCATAGTATCCCATAAAGATTGAAACCGCTTTCTTACATAAGCGCAGATAGATGGTCTGAAATCGCTGTATGGGATTCCAACAGGATTAGCTTCTTCATCTAGAGCTGCCTTAGCCAATCTACCCGCTGCAGTATTGCCATTGATGTCAACGTGACTAGGCACCCAACAAAACACAGTATCTATCTGTTGATCAAATCTAGTGTCATATAATTGTAGAATTTTCAAGATGGTGGGATGAGTTGAATTTCCACTTTTAATCGCTTTAAGGCATGATAGTGAATCCAAGAATATGACATTTTTTCCTTCTAGTGGATCCAATACCTTCTAAAGCTGATAATAGAGCTTTTGCTTCTGTAGTAAATATGGAACTTTTACCTGGTAGAGGACAGGTTTTAGTTTTGGAACTAAAGATAGTAGCACATGCTACTCTCTCACCATCTTTAGAACCATCGGTATAAATAGCCTGATGTGATCTGTATTTTTCTCTCAGTAGACCAAATTCTTGTGCATACACGAGCTGGCTCCTGTCTGCCTTTTTATATTCGTCAGTGAAATATCTACTTCTGGTTTGGCTAACTGCCATGGTGGAGTTGGCAAGAGCTCGTTTGGTAAAATTTGACTTACTTTATTACCAGCTGTTACAATGTGTGGTTTCATACGGATTCCAAGAGGTGGAATAATTGAGGGCTTGTTTAAACAGAAATCTGCGTACTGAGGGTTGAAAACACAGTTATATGCAGGATTTGAGTGGTTCGAACGCAGTTTTGTGATATATTGCAGTGATAATTTAATTCTCCGAAGTTCTAAAGGAAATTCATCCGCTTCAACATACAAGCTTTCGTTAGGTGATGTTCTGAACGCACCGAGGCAAAGTCTTAGTCCTTGATGGAGAATAGGATCTAGCTTTGCCAAGTTTGACTTGCTTGCACCATTGTAAACAATAGAACCATAATCGAGTTTGGAATGAACAAGTGATCGAATTAAATGGAGAAGAGTTTGCTGATCTCCTCCCCACTTA
Source organism: Hanleya hanleyi (assembly GCA_036873755.1). Classification (NCBI taxonomy): domain Eukaryota; kingdom Metazoa; phylum Mollusca; class Polyplacophora; order Lepidopleurida; family Hanleyidae; genus Hanleya; species Hanleya hanleyi. The sequence goes on along the minus strand of JAVTVY010048979.1, from coordinate 6,302 downwards.
TAGCTGGAAACTACTTTCAACAAATCTAGAGCTTTCGTGCATTTGGCTTTAAGTAATTTATATGTGATTTGAATGTTAGTCGTTGGTCAAACAATATGCCTAGGAATTTGACCTCTTTTACCACTTTGATTTCAGTTCCGCCTAATGTAAGTTCTGGATCTTTGTGCTGGAAATATTTTCTGCAAAAGTGTATACAATTTGTCTTAGCTCTGGAGAATTTGAAGCCATTTTCTAGACACCATTTCTGAATTCTGTTTAGACAATGTTGTAATGTTCTCTCAATATTGTGTCTACTTTCCCCACTACACGATATGTTGAAATCGTCTACAAAAAGTGAACCATCAATTGATTTATTCAGAACCGCAGCCAAGCTGTTGATCTTGATACTAAACAGAGTAGTAGACAAAATACTGCCCTGTGGGACACCCTGGTCTTTATCAAAATGATCAGACATAGTTGTACCCAAACGAATTTGGAATTGTCTATCATTCAAAAAGTTGGAAATAAAAACGGGTAAACGGCATTTTAATCCCATATTTTGAAGATCTTTAAGAATCCCGTATTTCCATGTACTATCGTAGACTTTTTCTAAATCAAAAAAGATAGAAACCACATGTTCGTTCTTGGCGAAAGTATTCTTAACATACGAATCTAATCTGACTAAATGATCAATGGTACTTCTATTTTTACGGAAACCAGCCTGAATATCAGTAAGTTTCTTTTCAGATTCTAGGTACCAAACAAGGCGATCATTTATCATGCGTTCCATTGTTTTGCAGTCACAGCTAGTCAGCGAAATCGGACGATAATTACCAGGGTCTGTATGGTCACGGCCAGGCTTTGGTACTGGTATAACTATGGCATTATGTCATGACCGTGAAAAGTCTTCTCTTGTCCAAAGTCTATTGAATATGCGTAATGGGATTTCTAGAGAAGATTCCGGTAGATTTTTCAAGCAGAATCGTTAGCTTTCGTGAGAGAAGCATGAAGTTCTTCAATTGTAAACATAGAGTTATAAGCCTTCATGGTTACCGGAGGGGAATTTAATTTCATTTTTCTCTTCTCTTTTTTGGAAACTTTGAAATTTAGGTACATAATTTTCTGACGAAGAATTTGTGGCAATTGTTTCGCCTAATTTATTTACAATTTCTACTCTGTCAGTAATCACCTTGTGTCCGTCGTTGAGACGATGAACGCTGGACTTGGAGCTTTTACCTTTTATTCTTTGGATCATATTCCAAACTTTTGTTATAGGAGTATGAGTATTTATCTTAGAAACGTTTTTCCAAGAATCAAGTTTATGTTGTTTCATGGTTCTACGAGCGTTAGCTCTTGTAACTCTGAGATCTTTCAAATTTTCGGGATGAGGATGTCGGCGGAAATATCGTTCAGCCTTCTTCCTACATTTTCTTGCTTCTTTGCAGTCGTCAGCGATGAAGGCAAAAGAACATCATCCGTACGTTGGTCACCTATTAACACGCATCTGTGTGAGCCTACTTTTCGCTCGAGCGTAATTGGCTGTGCTAACGAATGTCTTTCATAATAACACAACTCTGTCTCAGTCGCTGGATATCTGATCACACCACTTGATGAAGAGGAATCCGTGGTACTACCGACAGAAAGAGCCATCAGCCGATTTTTTGCTTTGTAGAATGTTAACTTCAATGGCATGCCTAGATAACGAAAACCACGCATTGACATAACAAGATAACGAAAACAACGCATTAACAAAGATTCACCCATGCAAGACCAAAACGTATGCTTTTTCAGGAGACCACAGACTGTCTGATCCCAAACGTAATCGAGGTTGGTTTTAGATACATATATAGGCTCAAGATGGATCGTGGGTGAGATTGCTTCAAGACAATGAAGTGAATAGGGTATTACAGGGGTTTTTTTTAGCCGTTTGAGTTTTGCAAAAAAATTCAAATTGAGTTTTGATAAAAAAAAAATGAGTTTTGCGATTTTTGCCGTTGAGTTTTCCCACAATTTACCAGTTGTCAGTTGATAGGTTGTTTCGCATGACCCGCCCACATCAATATTTTGGAGATAAATAATGCCGCATGTATTTTAATTATCAGTAATTAATGGCCGTATAAAAAATAAGTAAGCAAATCCAAGTAAAACGAATGAGCCGTCACAGCGCGGAGGCGAGTTAAAAACCGCCATTTTGGTTCACATTCTTGGGGAAGCCCTAATTTCAAAACGATGCACAGTCCTTTTCCCGGCATGAATCTCTGGGGAGGATTGCCTCGTGTCAAGCACGTGGCAGTAAAGTAACTCCGGCAGTTTTGACGGTCGCGTACCAAAGCCATCATAATTTTAGTTAATGGATCAGTTGTTTCCTCATCAACCAGTCCATTTCACCATTCATTTCTCGGATGAAACGCTTTTGAGCGAAGTGGTCGAGCGCTTCACGTCTTCACTCCCGACAACAACAACAACGACAACAGAGGCTGTCGACCTGACGTCAACGAAATACCCGTATCTTAAGGACGACAGACATACAAAATTCGTTGCCCCGGACAGAGAATCCTTATCTTCAGTCAGTGTAAAAGAAATAAAATAAGATTTCAAAATTCGGGTAACAAATTCTGCAGTTATCTTTAATAGTGGTCACAAGTAAGAGTGTTTCCCCTTGATTTCTGTTTACACAATGTGTGTGCATTTGAGTTTTACCGTCTACCACAATTATTCACATAATGTTTCAAGTAAACTAAAGCAAGCTTAAATTGTCTCTTTAGAGAATAACTATTTCCTAAAAAAAAATTCTGGCGTTATTTATGAGAGATTTCAGAGTGCATACATCTGTAAAATAGGAATTTTGCCAGGTTATATATTCGATCACAATCTTCTGTCAACGGTACAAAATTTAGCTTCAATAATTAATAATTATAGCATCTAGCATGTATGCTTTAGCATGAGAAGGTCATGCTAAACAACATATTAACCGACAACGGCCGTACTGTGGTTTGGTGTGGTTGTATCGGAGTGTACAAAACATACATGTAACAAGTCAACGGCCGAATATTTTAGGCCAAATTTTATATCTTGATCAACAACGCAGCGGCAGTTCTATATGTTGTTTTTGCTCTAATAAGACACGTCTTGCTAATGTCGCCTTCAATTGTTGGTACCCTGCCATGGTTTGGGCCAATGGGTTATCACGTAGCACTGAGTTATTTTACAAATGTTGTTGTAGACTGATATAATTCATGTAAATAGGGTTGTCAGTATTTGTTGGTCTCTAAAGAAGTGTCTACTGTGTTTATGTGCTCGTAAACATATGACCAACTTCAGTTCTGTAATTGATGCGATGAAAAAAATGAGTTTCACCATTTTTTTGACGAAAAAAAATTGAGTTTCATCACTTTTTTGATGAAAAAGGAATAAATATAGAGTTTTCTAGAATTCGGAACCAAAGTAATTCTACTGTAGAAAACGACCTGGAAATTTATTTGATGACGTGATTAAGCGCAACATATTACGGTCGTGGGGAAAATGCCGGCCTACTGACGAGAAGTCATATGGCACCAGTGACAATATTCCGACTGCATAATAATTGTGAGGCAAGCCTTCTACCTGCTACGAGCTCATATCAACTGTAAATTTAAGCGATACAAGAGGTGGGAAAATTGACGACGTCAGGGGAATAAAAAGCAGCTATATGATTCTACAGGAAAGTATTCGTCGACACCAAACATTCAGATCCGAGAATACGGTGGATTCTCGGACGTAGCGTTAGTATCTCAGCTTTATTATGCAGCTTTTTTAACTGTAGCTTTATAATGCCTTAAAAGAATAATCTTTCCATCTTTGGGGGGCTGATAAGGTTTGAAAGAAGATAATATCATCATATCTTACTTGACCACCTCTCTGTTGCCAGGAAGCCGCTCGTATTAATTGTAATGCGTTACACAGAATGTCATATTTAATACACCCAAAAGTTATTTCAGAAAATCATAGTGATAAATTGCGTCGATATTGTGCATCGACTACTTGGTCTGTATTATTTATAACACTGGTACCAAATATCTTCATATTTTATAACCTAATCAAATCACCGAGTTCGCCTTGGCTCGTCCATCCGTAAATCGACCCAATCCATTCTCTTGCAAAATATGAATGGTGTATCAGAAAGCAATCACAGAAGGAGAAAAATGAGACAACCGAGTAAATTAATAACGCCTCTGTGCCAGTCACCAGTAGTAGCAAACTGATAACGCCTCTAGGCCAGTAACATACTCAACATTCAATATTCAGCCGTCGTCCAGAAAAGAAAAATTCCGCTACAATTATCGAAATTACAAGCGTCTAGTCCGTCATTCATAATTCAGCCGTCGTCCATTAAAGAATATCCGCGTCCATAGTCCAAAGACCTATTCCATATAACAGTATTAGCACCAAATTCATAGTATACATAAACATAGTTTCCTGCAAGAGAGAAGCGGTCAACAGTTTTCAATGATGCCGACAAGACATCATGATGTTCCAAAAATATAAAATCCGTATCGCTGATCAGTATTCTTAATCCATAATAATCGTTGTAAAGTCGCCATCAAGAGAATGATGTATCACAGTCATGCTTTGATTGTGTCTGTTCATATGAACACCATGAGGATCTTCGAGTACATGGGTTCGTACGGCCCCTAACCCCGGATTAAGCGGAATTAGACACAAGTTACGAAATGTAACGCTATAGCTATCAGCATGCGATATATCGCTAAATTTGAGAAACTTTGAGTGGAGGCGCTTGTTGGAATATCCCTGTTTTATAACTTTCTGCAAAAATGCTTTGTGACGTTGATTGAGACCTTTTTCATACGACAGCATAACTTTCATAAATGCATGACCAGAAATATCAATGCAAAAGCAAGAGGGAGATGGTTTGCTGCAAGAGAAAAGCAGTCAACAGTTTTCAATGAAGAACGCAAGACATAAAGACGTACTTTAATTAGTTTTCTAGAGAATGAATTATCTGTTACGCTTTGATTGTGCTTGTTCATTTGAACATCATGAAGATGTAAAACACAAGATTTGTAAAAGGAACCTCTCCCCATGTTAAGCTTTATTAGACACGATTTACGAAACGTAGCACCGGAGATCTTGCCCTCAGTGTGTGACATTTGTCATGACAAGCCGATTGCTCTCAAATAATTTACTGTCAAATCTAAAAAGATCTTCCAAACTAGCTGCTCGTTCAAAGAAGACTCTCTCACAACGTGGTCCCAAACGAACATATCACACATTATTTTATTTTTTAAAAAGAGAAGTGGGTGTACACTCGACAACTCAAGAGATGTCACTCGACAAATATATGTAGGTTTATTGTTTTAGTGGGAAATTCAAGCCGAACGACGTCGAGCATTACGGGTTAGGTTTTCTGTGAATTCTTCACTGGATTTGAAGGAAACTACAGATAGCCCTACAGGCACATCATATTTAGATCTATATCTCTACAAAAATGAAGCGGGCATTCTCTCTCGACGACTTTATGACAAAAGAGATGATTACAATTTCGACATCGTAAACTATCCCTTTCTGGACAGTAATATTCCAGTGGGACCTGCATATGGCGTATACATATCTCGCCTAGTAGCATTTGCTAGATCCTGTGTTAATTGTGACGATTCCAATCAACGTCACAAAACAATGTTGCAGAAACTTATAAAACAGGGCTATTCCTCCAAGCGCCTCCACTCAAAGTTTCTCAAATTTGGCGATACATATCGCATGCTGATAGCAAAATACGAACGTAGCGTGCAAGATCTATGGCGTTACGTTTCGTAACTTGTGTCTAATTCCGCTTAACCCGGGGCTAAGGGCCGTATGAACCCATGCACTTCAAGAGCCTCATGATACTCACATGAACAGTCACAATGAAAGAGTGACTGAGATACACCATTCTCTAGATAACGACTTTAGAACGATTATTATAGATTAAGAATACTGATCAGCGATACGGATTTTATATTTTTGGAACATCATGATGTCTTGTCGGCATCATTGAAAACTGTTGACCGCTTCTCTCTTGAAGGAAACTAGCCTACGTTTATGTATACTATGATTGTCTTTTTTGAATTTCGTGCTAACACTGTTATATGGATATGGAATAGGTCTTTGGATTATGGACGCGGATATTCTTTAATGGACGACGGCTGAATTATGAATGACGGACTAGACGCTTGTATTTACCAGGTTTACCAATGCTGAAGGGTTTATTCCATGATCAGACGTCCACGATGCTCATCTATTAACATCAGATGCGTTAATTATTTGAGCTGATCGGTCATCACAGCTCC